>CM050334.1:11440000-11730000 GCA_027405865.1 Salix purpurea
AAAGTCCAAGGGCTGAAATGGAAACCATATTTATTTTGAATTTCAATCAAAGGACATAGTTGAAAAAATCAAAACTTGTGTACCGAATTTATTGAGCTATTTAGACACAAACCGGAAATTAAAAGTAGAAGGACCGAACTGAAACTATATATTACAGTGATTTTAAATTTAAGGACGCAATTGAAACAAATCAAAACTAATATAATTGAATTAAGGGCCAAAACAACAAATTCGGGCGTTCAGGGACTGAAATGAACTTTGCCAAAAACACTGCCTCGCTGACGTCAGCATGCGCAGGAGGAGAGAGAAATGAGGGGGGGAAATTCAAACGCCTATTGACACGTACCTGGGAAGAAAATGTTTACACGCGCCGCTCCATGTGGAAGAGATCATGGCGAAAAATCGTTCTAGACGGCGGTTGATAATTTTTGGACGCCGTATGACGCCGCACGCGCCGCCCGAAACACGCGTGCGCGCGGAAATGGTTGGCGCGTGAGTGGACGCGTCAACAGTAACCCGGGGCGAATAATAATAAAAAATTGGCTAATTACCGTGTTAGCCCTCCGACCCTGTGCATTATTTTGTCGTTATCTAGGGCTAAAACGGTGATTGCACTGTTTAAAGAAATATTAAAAAAAAAACAAAAACCGCCCGGACGAACCGGACCGGACCGGAATGGTCAATTACCTCGGGGCCCCTGAAACCGACGGCGTTTTTTGTCGTTTTCGGGGGTTAATTTCGTTATTACACTGTTCATAGGCAGAAAAAACAAAAAAAAAAAGGGTGGACGAACTCGCGCGACGCACGGAGGAGAAAGCTCGCGTCCACAGTGCTTCTGAGTGTGTATGAACAGTGTTTTGAACAGTAAATCTCGTATTCTTTTAGGTATATGTTAATAACATTTATTTTTCAAATACTTTTTATTTAGAAATAAATAAAAATAATATCAACAGTAAGCTGAGACTGTTGAGAATGGAGACACTGCCATGCTTTTGCTGTGATTATTCCGTCTTTCTTAGCTGTAAATCGGTCCTTTATTTAAAATACTGGTGTAGAAGTATTTTTTTAAAATAAAATAATAATAATAATAATAATTTTACGCATTTCTAAGTTAAAGATATTTTTAAAAGCAAGAGTCTAGCTACCGAAAAAAATGAGAATTTTAATGTAGAATAATTCAATTAAATTGTAAGTTATAAGATTAACCCATGTCCCTTTCACGTTTTCAATGTCTAATAAAGACCTCCCAAGTCCCAACCGCTTTCGATAATTTAAAGTCTTTTTTATAGTGTATTCGCAAGTATTTTAAAAATATTTATTAATTAAAAATATTTTCTGTTTTAAAAACCATGAGAATACCAAACAAGGAAGAAATAACCTAGAGTACAGGTCCTGGCAAAAGTTCCAGCTTATAATAATTTCTCTTCTAATATTTTTTTATTCGATAATAAATGACATTTTTAAATTAAATGATATATTAATTGAGATTAAGCTATTTATTTTAAATAAAAAATACAACCTTCATATGGACTTGAAATATTTTTTTTAATAAAATTCTTTAAATAAAAGTCCTAAACTTTCAAATTAAAAAATATAAATAACTTTTAAAATACATTTTTAATAATATTTGTTTACTCAATTTGACCCATTTAACGAGAGAATGAGGTCATGTTTCAACAAATGATTTATTTAGATTACTAAAATAAGAACTGAGAGAGAAAATATATTTTAAAATAATATTCTTATATACATCATTTTCATGTGCTGATATAAAAAATAATTTTAAAAAATAATAATAAAATATTATTTTGATATAATTTTAAATAAAAAATATTTTCAAAAATAACGTTAAACATACTAAAAAAAGCTATAGTTGATAAAAACGTATATAATATTACCTTCAAATTAATTTACAGTCCAATCTGGAACTGATAAGTGAACTTCCTATCGTAACAATGACTTAAAAAATATTTTTAATAAGAAATTTGGATAATATTATTAATATTAAAAAAACTACGGATTTGGCAATAGTTTTACCTTTTATATATTTATTATTTGAATATATTAAATTTTTTATTTTTTTAATATTAACAATACGAAAACAATAAAATAATGAATTTAAATTAAAAAAATATTTTTTAAATATAAAAACAAACCTTTAAGAACTTGACTAGTATATTTATTAATTTTTTCATGCCGTGCCCCGTTTAATAACTTTACATGTAACTAGTCCAACACCAATGCGTGTGCACTGACCTCATCACGTCCATATTTGCCTTTTCATATCGGTGCGATAAGACAAGGAGGCACTGCTTTCTGAAATTCCACCTCGTTTCTTTTATTACTATGACCACTAGTAAGAAGAATTGGATATATAGACAGTCACTTCGAGACACAGTGAGCAATACAAGTAATACACCTTCCTCCTAGAGAAACGAGGACAGTACTGGCCATTGACGAATCCATGGCAACCTTGTTTCTATACTTTCCTGTGTTTTTATCCTTATATATCATCACAAGGCACTTCCTCGACAAGATTAAAAACTTCCCCCCTGCTCCATTCCCTTCACTGCCGATCATTGGCCATCTCTACCTTCTCAAGAAGCCAATTTACAGGACACTGTCAAAAATCTCCAGTAAACATGGCCCCGTAATCTTGCTCCAACTCGGATCTCGTCGACAGCTTGTTGTCTCATCCCCTTCAATAGCTGAAGAATGCTTCACCAAAAATGATGTCGTCTTTGCAAACCGCCCACGGTTGCTCGTAGCAAAACACCTTGCCTACAACAACACAAGCCTTGCTTGGGCTCCCTATGGCGACCACTGGAGAAACCTTAGGAAGATCGTCTCGATTGAAGTCTTGTCTGCATACCGCCTCCAAATGCTTTCTTCCATACGTCTGGAGGAGGTGAAGGCAATGATTTGCGGGCTCTTCCGTAAGCAGAACCAGCTTCTAGATATGAAGACAGTTTTCTTCGAACTGACACTGAACATAATGATGCAGATGATAGCTGGAAAGAGATATTACGGAGAGAATGTTTCTGATGCGGAGGAAGCAAAAAGGTTTCGCGGAATTCATGCTGAGACCTTCTTGCTAAGTGGCCAGACCATTATTGGAGACTATATACCGTGGATTAAATCAAAAAAGATGGAGAAGAGATTGATAGAGTGCCATATAAAGAGAGATAGTTTCATGCAGTATTTGATAGAAGAGCAACGGGGAAAAATATTGGAGACTGATTGCTGTGTAGAAAAGAAAAAGAATCTGATTCAGGCTCTGTTGTCCCTGCAACAAAATGAACCTGAATACTACAAGGACGATATCATCAAAGGGCTTATGCTGGTAAGATCTTTAATCACTGCTATTTACAAATAAGATATCTCCACTGCCTACATCATCTATGGAATTACCGTATTTTGGTTTGGTGTGCAGGTGCTATTATTGGCGGGAACAGACACTTCATCCACTACAATGGAGTGGGCACTTTCACTTTTGCTGAACCATCCCGAAGTCCTCGAGAAGGCTCGGATAGAAATCGACGAGCATGTAGGGCATGATCGTTTAATGGACGAAGCTGATCTTGCCCACCTTCCCTACCTCCGCAGCATCCTCAACGAAACGTTACGGATGTACCCGCCAGCTCCGATGCTAGTGCCTCATGAATCATCAGAAGAATGCGTGGTCGGAGGATTTCGCATTCCACGTGGCACAATGCTCTCTGTAAATATGTGGGCCATTCAAAATGACCCTAAACTCTGGCCCGACCCAAGAAAATTCAGACCTGAAAGGTTTGACAACCCAGAGGGGGCTAGAGACGGGTTTAAGTTGATGCCTTTTGGGTATGGAAGGAGGAGCTGTCCTGGAGAAGGCTTGGCCCTGAGAGTGGTGGGATTGGCGTTGGGCTCGCTAATTCAGTGTTTCGAGTGGCAAGTAGGTGGCGGAAAAATGGTGGATATGAGTGAGGGGACCGGGTTCACCATTCCGAAGGCACGGCCACTGGAAGTTACATGCAGGCCACGCCCAAGCATGCTAAGGCATCTTTCTGAAATATGAACCCTATATTCTCCCATCACTCTTGATTTACATCGTGATGTGATTCTATCCATTGGTTATCCGCCCTACATCACTCATGTTGGCGTGCTTGTTTTTATATTTGAAATTGAATTTAGGAGCATTTGAATTGAAAAATAAAATAAAAATATAGCCATAATTTTGATGTATTAATATTAAAAAATAAAATAAAATTTTCAAAAAATATATTGCACAATAATACTAAACATATCATGATAGACAACAGTAATACGCCACTAATATTTGTTTCAGAATGTGGTTAAAGTTACTTTTAAAAGAGATTTTCATCTGGGAATGCATAAAAAAAAATTGTATTTTTAAAAATAAATTTTGACATCAGTACATGAAAATGATCTAAAAATAATAATTTTTTTTAATTTAAAAAAAAACACGGTGAAGGATCACTAACAACATTTGCGCGGCTGCATTGGGTATAAGCATGATTTGAAATAAACAAATTTTGAAAGAAAACAAATATTGAGGGATAAAATAAAAAAAAAAAATTGATAAACAAGTTTTGAAAGAAACAAATAACAACCGAAAGAATAGTCTCCAAGGGGCTTGACGTGGTGATAAAGGGCTTGAGATCTGCGTAGCAAGTCTTGTATTCGAGTCAGAACGTTCATCTCTCGTAAGAATCTAAGATAGTCGAGGTTTTACTTCCTCACCTTAGCCTATAAAGTTCATTTTTCGTGGGTAGGGTTTTCTCAAATAAAAAAAAATGAAAGAATAATTAACAAAACATGACATAAAACGAAACACAGTCAAATGTTGATGGATTTAGTTGAGAAAAAATCAAGTAAGAAAATGATTAGAAATAAAATAAATAAAACTGAAAAGAATAGAGAGCAAATTTGATTTACGAGAAAAACAAAGAAGGTTGAAATTATATATAAAAAAAAGAATTCAAATCTATAAATTATTTAAAATAAAATAAATAGTAATGAAAAGAATATAGACCAAATAAAAACAAAATTTCGTTTTATCTAACTTAACTATAACAAAGAAAAAACATAATGAAATGATAAAAAAAATACCCATGTACACCAGTTGAAAGGAAAATTGAATTCTAGTATAATTTAATCATTTTTAATGTATTGTTAAAGTGAAAAGGTTAAAATAACCCACGTTTCAGTTTAATTTTTTTGCTTCAAATACTTAGTCATTTTACTGTGAAAAAAACATATTGCCCTAATGGAGAAGCCATTTTCTTTTGTTGAGAATAACAATATAATAGTTTTAATACTTAAAAAAATAAAAAACCAAGCCCGATCATTGTTTCAAGTTAGATTCTAACTCTTCCATCACTTAGAAAGAGTCCAACCTTAAAACATGTTTGGAAGAAGCACAATTTTTGCTTTGAAATGTTTTTAAAAAATATATTTGCCTGAAAATAATATCAATTTAGTATTTTCAATCATTTTATATGATCATTTGTGAAAAGCAAATTTATTTTAAACAAAAAAAAACACTTTTAAAAATATATTTTATCGTAATACCAAAAATTCACTCGCCTATGGGTTTCATAATTAATTAACTCGATTCATTCAAACAATGTGGTTTTTTATGTTTGATTAAGTCCACATGAACATTGCGCATAAAATTACAGAAGAATTAGAGAGAGAGAGAGAGATCGCTACCAGCCTACCACCACATCTCTGATTCTTGTGGCCTAAAATTAAGAAGTACAAAAATCTCGAAAGGCGTGCGGATTACCGTGGAAAATGCAATGCAATGCAATTGCTCGAGATAGCTGCGATATGTGATCATATATTTCCAGAGCCGAGAGAAACTTCATGGAAGCTGCCGAGTCTTTAAGGATAACAATGAACTAAGAATTATTTAATATATTTTCCAGCCAGCGTTGGATCGTGACTTTTCTTGTGTCGTCAGTTTGCTTTACAACCCTGGATTCCTCCAACTTAGTTAAGCTTTTGTGTCTTTTGTAATGTTGTTGACTGGTTTGTAGACATGGGACAGCCAGACTTTGCATCCATGGAGCTTGAAATGTTTTGTTTATTTATTTTAAGTTTAAAGTTATCCTATACTGGAAATGTTTTATTATCTATATATTCACCTTTCAATATCGATGAGATCAGACAAGCAGGCACGCCTTTCTGAAATTCCACCTACTCCGTTTATTTTATTACTATGACGACTAGTAAGAAGAATTGGATATGTACAGAGTCTCGATGCACAGCACAATGTAACCACTACACCTTCCTCCTAAAAAAAAAACAAGGACAGTGGCCATTGACAAATCCATGGCAACCTTGTTTCTCTACTTTCCTGTGTTTTTAGCCTTGTATATCATCACAAGGCACTTCCTCGACAAGATTAAAAACTTCCCCCCTACTCCATTCCCTTCACTGCCGATCATTGGCCATCTCTACCTTCTCAAGAATCCAATTTACAGGACACTACCGAAAATCTCCAGTAAACATGGCCCCGTAATCTTGCTCCAACTCGGATCTCGTCGACTACTTGTTGTCTCATCCCCTTCAATAGCTGAAGAATGCTTTACCAAAAATGACGTCGTCTTTGCAAACCGCCCACGGTTGCTCGTAGCAAAACACTTTGCCTACAACTACACAGCACTTTCTTGGGCACCTTATGGAGACCACTGGCGAAACCTTAGGAAGATCGTCTCTATTGAAGTCTTATCTGCATACCGCCTCCAAATGCTTTCTTCCATACGTCTGGAGGAGGTGAAGGCAATGATTTGCGGGCTCTTCCGTAAGCAGAACCAGATTGTCGATATGAAGACAGTTTTCTTCGAACTGACACTGAACATAATGATGCAAATGATAGCTGGAAAGAGATATTATGGAGAGAATGTTTCTGATGCGGAAGAAGCAAAAAGGTTTCGCGGAATTCATGCTGAGACCTTCTTCCTGGGTGGAAAACCCATTATTGGAGACTATATACCGTGGATTAAATCAAAAAAGATGGAGAAGAGATTGATAGAGTGCCAAATAAAGAGGGATAGTTTCATGCAGTACTTGATAGAAGAGCAACGGAGAAAAATATTGGAGACTGATTGCTGTGTGGAAAAGAAAAAGAATCTGATTCAGGTTCTGTTGTCCCTGCAACAAAATGAACCCGAGTATTACACGGACGATATCATCAAAGGGCTTATCCTGGTAAGATCCTTAATCATGTTGTTTTTTTTACTGATTTTTATGATCAATGGATTTGTGATATCAATTTGCAGCACTGTTCTTTTATGTTTAGATCAGAATTCAGAATTGTTAAGTGCCCTTCATTATATTGTAATGTGAATCATTGAAGGGACATGTTTTGTCTTTCGATCTTGCGAGATGGACTAGTAACTTTAAAATGTTAAGATTGAGTAACCTTTTTAACATTGACATGTTAAGTGGATGAAATCTTACCGGACGAGTATGTTATCACCAGTTGTATACAAATTTAATGGAAGTAAGTTAGTACGGGACGCCACTACTTTGCCGGGATGAAGGGACATATTTTGTCTCTGGATATAACTTTTGTCAATAAAATGACAATGCACAACAGCAAACTTTATATATAAGAGTCATATGTCATCTTTATTTTTTATATTTGTAGCAGGATATCTCCACTGATAGAAGTTGTTGCCGTGTCACGTTACACTTCATCATCTATGGAGTTACTGTATTTTGGTTTGGTGTGCAGGTGCTCTTATTGGCGGGAACAGACACTTCATCCACTACAATGGAGTGGGCACTTTCACTATTGCTGAACCATCCCAAAGTCCTCGAGAAGGCTCAGATAGAAATCGACGAGCATGTTGGGCATGATCGTTTAATGGACGAAGCTGATCTTGCCCACCTTCCCTACCTCCGCAGCATCCTAAACGAAACGTTACGGATGTACCCGCCAGCTCCGATGCTAGTGCCTCGTGAATCATCAGAAGAATGCCTGGTCGGAGGATTTCGCATTCCACGTGGCACAATGCTCTCTGTAAATATGTGGGCCATTCAAAATGACCCTAAACTGTGGCCCGACCCAAGAAAATTCAGACCTGAAAGGTTTGACAACCCAGAGGGGGCTAGAGATGGGTTTAGGTTGATGCCTTTTGGGTATGGAAGGAGGAGCTGTCCTGGAGAAGGCTTGGCCCTGAGAGTGGTGGGATTGGCGCTGGGCTCGCTAATTCAGTGTTTCGAGTGGCAAATAGATGGTGATAAAATGGTGGATATGACTGAGGGGACCGGGTTCACCATTCCGAAGGCACAGCCACTGGAAGTTACATGCAGGCCACGCCCAAGCATGCTAAGGCATCTTTCTGAAATTTGAACCCTATATTCTTCCATCACTCTTGATTGGAATCGTGATATGATTCTCTCCATGGTTTATCCGCCCTGCATCATCCATGTTGGCATGCTTGTTTTTATATTTGAGATTGTATTTAGGAGCATTGGACTTGAAAAAAGTTAAAAAAATATATCTATCGGGGCACAAGATCAGGAAAAAAAACCCCGGTGAATGATCACTCACAACATAAGAACCCTAGCTGTCGTGCTCTTACGTGGCCCATAGTTCGCCAGTGAAGTGGTTTTTCTACGACAACAACTTCTCTGACGATTTCAGAACCTAACCTGTTAAAGTTAAAGCAGATACCGGTAATAATTTCCATGTTGTTGCTACCCGCCATTTGACAAAATTATAGAAAAGTTAAGCCACTGAGCTTCTGCCATGCCAGTCGAGAGCTTGAAATGGAAGATTGATTTCCTAATAAGCTTTAGACAGCGCTTTTATCACAAAAACTTCAAACTCTAAATGGAGGGTGCGCCAGGCCAGTGCTGTAGTGCAACACACAGGCGACGCTCGAGAACCCCAGCAGCAAGCTGCTGTGATGGGAACTCACCCTGGAAAAATTAATTTAATATCGTGTGGGCCGATGGCCCACGTATCAGATATTAAACTGATAAGAACAGATACTACACTTGATCTTAGCCAAAAGGCCGAGAAAGGTATGAGTTGGAATGAGCCCCTGGCCTTGATTTTGTATGGTTGCTGGTCTTGTATCTTTGTCTTTTCTCTCGATGTGGTACAATCAAAACCAGCGGTATTAAAGACATACGACCAACCCTCGACGAGCACGAACGAGCTGGGGACAGACATCTCTTTCCAATTCAAGGTGCTGCGTTTTCTCTTTATACATTTTAGTTTCACTTTGATAAGAGAATATTTTTAGGAAAAAAAAATTATCCCAACACCTCCACTGTCCATCAATCACCATGCTCACCGAAACCTCTTGGATGGAATGATTTATTAAGGGGCCAAACCCATCCACCCAATTTTCCATTCATAATCAAACCTCGCACCTTGGAATACCTGCGGCCGAATTTTGCAAATTCCCTTTCACAGATCCCTTCAATTTGCCGGACTTTGCCAGGCAAGTTTCATAATGAATGCTCTGTTCATATCTTGCATCCTTCTTAATGAGATGAGTTTTGTCCCTCTCCTTCTTCATAATACTAAAGTTATTATTTTTATTTTTATTTAAACTAATACTCATTCTCTCTTTTATTTTGTTTATATAAATGAAAAAATATTTTTTTGTTATTATATATATATATATATATATATATATATATTTAATTTTTATGATTCGTCTATATTTTTTAATTTTTTGTATAGATGAAGTTTATAAAAAAAAATTTATTTTCAGATAATATTTTTAATATGTGCAGGTGTTTGCCCTAAATCATGTAAGGCTTTATTTGAAAACAAAAATCCTTGAAAGGACTAAGTCTTATTTGTTTATAAAGTTAAAGGACCATGAAGGTCAATATAAGTATGGTTTGTAAATAAAAACACAGATTAAAACAAAATTTTAAAAAACTTGAGGGACCAAAACAAAATTTTGTGAATGTCTCCATTACATCAGTAAAAATCTTCCAATCGTGTGAAGAAATGTGAATTACTTTCTTTTCAATTACATCACCTATTTAGTTGAAAGAAACATCATGGTAGTTACTCTTAACCTTCTTCTTGCCCAATTAAATCAGGAATTAGAACGAGAGAGAATCACGTACGTTTGGTAATAAAAGAAAGAAATCTTTTTTAAAAAAAAATGCCACGTCAAGGGATTCCATTCATGTTACCTTTACTAGCTTCTTCTAGACTGGGCTAGCTCTAGAAGTATAAAAACCCTATTTATATAGTGACTACGTGGATTTTGTGAGCCCAATCTGTAATTTCGGTTTTGTTAAGGCCCAGTTTTCGTATATGCTTCGCTGCAAAGTGCAAATAGACCTGAAAAGATAAGTTATAGGTCTACTGAGACGATTTAGTGCATGTTTAATAATATGGTTGAAGTTATTTCAGAATATGATTAAAGCTAAAAATGTATTAAAATAATATTTTGTTTAATTTTAAAAAAATATTTTTAATATCGGTATATGAAAATGATCTAAAATATAAAAAAATAATTTAAAGTAAAAAATTAAAATATATTTTTTTTCAAAAATTATTTTAAAACGCGATGCCCAATAGACCTTAAGATTCATCAATTCAAAGCTAGAGCAGGGAGAGGAACAAGGTCTGTGATAGGATGGTGACCATGAAGTTTTAGAGCCACACTTGATTGGTGATTCGCGATACGGTGTGAGTTTTACTGAATTCTCTCTTGCATAAAAAAAGTTCATGTGATGGTGGACTTTTTGAAGAAGTAAAAAGAAAAAAAAAATCACCTCAATCTCGATCAACAAAATATTAAGGGATAAAATTTTAAAAAATAATAAACAAGTTTTAAAAGAACACAAATAACAACTGAAAGAATAATTAACAAAACATGACATAAAAACCAAATGAAATCAAATGTTAACAGATTTAGTTGAGAAAAAACAATTAAGAAAATGATTATAAATAGAATAAATAGCACTCAAAAGAATAGAGACCAAATTTGATTGATGAGAAAAACGAAGAAGGATGAAATTACAAAAAAAGAATCCAAATTAATTTTTTTCAAAATAAAACAGATAATAATGAAAAGAATATAGACCAAATAAAAAAAAAAAAACAAGATGAATGGCCTTTTTAAGAATTTATAGTATCAAGCGTTAAAATCAAGAAGAAAATAGAAGAAAAGATCGCTGACGCTAAACTGGATATCCATTGACCACAAGCGTCATAATGACAATTCAAATATAACCGCAAAAAATTGGCATCTGACCACTAAGAGGGTGTTTGGGAGAGCTGTTGTTGTAGTTTTTTAAAATGTTTTTCGTGCTGAAATACATCAAAATAATATTTTTTTTATTTTTTAAAAATCATTTTTGACATCAGCACATCAAAATAATCTAAAAACATCAAACTATATTAATTTAAAATGAATTTTTTTTTTGAAAAGCTATAAAACTACGTTTGAAACGCCATCCAAACGCCCTCTAAGCACGCCCACACACGCCGCTCGTAAAATATTAATGTTGCCAAACGCCCTCTAAGCACACCCACACGCGCCGCTCGTAAAATATTATTGTTACCAAACGCCTCCACATGATAAGCATGTGTCAATTTAAAGTGATATTTTATATCTATAAAACCACTAAATTTCCTTTTATCTAACTTGATTATAACAAAGAAAAAACATAATGAAAGGATAAAAAAAGACTCGTGTACACCAGTTGAGAGGGAAATTGAATTCAAGGATAATTTAATCATTTTTAATATACTGTTAAAGAGAAAAGGTCAAAATAACCCATGTTTCAGTTTCTTCTTCTTCAAATAGTTAGTCATTTTACTATGAAAAAAACATTTTACCCTAATGGAGAGGCCATTTTCTTATGTTGAGAATAACAATATACTAATTTAAATAATTAAAAATATATTTTCAAATTTAAGTATTTTCAATCATTGTTTACATTCTAACTTTTTCATCACCATGAAAGAGTCAAACCCTTAAAACATGTTTGGAAGAAGGGCATTTTTTTTTATTTTAATATATTTTTAAACAGGAAAAAAAAAACTTTTAAAATATATTTATATCGTAATACCATATATTCACTCGACATCGCTAGCACCTATGGGTTTCATAAATAGTTAACTTGAATCATTCAAACAATTTGGTTTTTGAATATGTTTGGTTCAGTCCACATGAACATGGCGCATGAAATCACAGAAGAAACAGAGAGAAAGCGTTAGCTTCCAACAGAGTTCTGGTTCTTAAAGTCAAGAAGTCAAAAAAAATCGAAAGGCGGGTGGATTACCGTGGAAAATGCAATGAAATTGCTCGAGATAGCTGCGACTCAGCTAGATTTTAGAGTTGCTTGCGTTATGTGATCATATATTTCCAGCGCAGAGAAACTTCATGGAAGCTGCCGAGTCTTTAAAGAGAACAATGGTACCCTCACCTTGACCACCATGTCGCTTTCGATGAGAATAACTTGGACTTTCAAAGCTGCTGAATATATATGTCGAGACATCCTAAAATGCAGTAATTAAGTTTATATATTTTATTTGAGATGATGTTGGGGTATATTTTAAAAATATATTTGGTATATAAAATACTAGATTGGTATTTTTTAATAATAAATTAATAATTCAACTAAAAAACTTGATTTATTACAATAATTCCATCATGAAATCCAATTAAATATAAAAAACCATCTACAAAACCCCATCTACTGGCAATAACTTCGATTTGCCAAAAAAGGCAATGTCTAGTTTTCTATTCTTTCCCTTTCTGGTCACAGGTTCCTTTCCCGTATTCCTACCAATAATTTAATTCTTACAATTGAATTCACGAGTCAGCGGTCTTCAAAGGATGGGCCTCTCGGTCTCCATCCTTATTCTTCAACGTTGTCTTAAAAGGCAAGTAAATAAATGATAAAGCTCGGCAACTCCATGTTAGCTCTTTCGATTGTATTATTTGTCGATGGTGTTTTCTCGGTAACTTGTTAGCACCAATCCAACAAGGAAATGTGAGGTATTTCTTGACGAAAAATCAACGCGTAAATAACATTATACATTTCTTGTGAAGAAAGATGAATAAATAAAGAAGTTCATTTCCCCCCTTACTCGGTCATCATCCAAGCCCTAGGTTATAAGAATTTTATTTTTAAAAATTGTCTGTAAAGTTTGTGAAATATATCTTGAAGATAAAAAAGAATTCAAGGAATTTAAGATATGTTTGGAATTGTGTTGATAGGGTTAAGAAATTATGGGAAGAGGATAACATAGAGATAGGATAATTGCTATCTATTTTTTTCTTTCCAGACCTTTTTATCTTTATCTATTTATTTATTTTTGTCTCGGAGCACTTTTGGAATAATTTATTATGTCTATGCTTGTTTTTCTCTTTTATGCTAAGAATTCATGCTTCGATTTGTCAACAGTACCTTAATCACCACTAAGGACTGTCTTTTATGCCCGAGGATTACTGTATTTAGGGCTATCATTTAATTTCTAAATTTGCATCGAACACGAATTGAATAGGAATCTTAAACTATTAATTAATATGTTTTATCACGTCAATATATATGAATTAATTATTGGGCGGTATAGATCAGAGATGACTTAAAGAATTTATAAATAATAATTTATATAAGTTTCTTAAAAAAATATGTTTTCAGACTAATGTATATATAAAATTTAAAGGCATATGTTTTTAGAGAAATATATCTAACTAATTAACTTGATAGTAGATGGTAGTATAATTGATTTTAAAATAAAAATATCTATTTTATATAATATCATACACCAAGATACTATATATATATATATATATATATATGTATGTATGAAAATCAATTGAATTAGGTCCCGATGAGTGGTGTTTTTCAATATTGAAATAAATCCTATTAATCCATCGTCCCTTCTATTATTTTTTCAAAATATTAATTTGAGATCGATCCCATATAATGTAAGAGACATCAAAATCCCTCGTCTTTTCTATCCCTCACATTCGACTTCTTATGTCCCACGACTTCACTAATTGAGTCTCTCTGGACTTCATATATAATATAAATAAATACAAAGAAATATCATCAAATATTTGGGTGTTATGAGCTTGTGAAGTGTCGAGAAAACCTCCATTTTCTAACATAAAAAAATATATATTGGAAACATAGTTATGATGTTGATTTTTTTTTAACCTTGTCTGGTTTTTAGTAGCATAAAATTGACTTAGGTCAAATTAAATAAATTTAAAAGTAAACGAAACAACTTCGTGATGGCTAATATAATTATTCGAAATGATTCTAACGTAAGTTGTCTTCTGAAACCGTGTTTAACAATTCTAAGTTAAAAACCTTACGACATGGGTCCACCACGACCACAGCGATGGGTCCCGAGGAAACGAAAAGTACGAGAAACAACCTTAAAAACAAAAGAAAAAAAATATAATGAGAGGACAAAAGAATTTGTTCCCCGATGGACACCCCCACAACAACAGGTGAAAATAAAAGGGCCAGCCTCCTCGGCTTATTAGCTCTCCTTTCCTTGCATGAATTCTTACCAAAAACGCATGCAAAATAGGCTCACGCCTGCAGTCTCACACTCCATCTATAACTCTGTCAGTCAACACTATTTCCATTATATACAAACTCTATCAACACTAGCACAATCTCTCCAGAATATCCTTCCTCTCCGAATTGAAACACCGATTTTCTCTCCTTTAACCCCCCCCCAACCCCTTTATAATCCCAAAACCCATGATAATTTCTGTGTAACCCTGCAAGGCCATAACCCTCCTGCACCCCACCCTTCTCTCAAATTCTTTTTCTTGAAATATGGACCGTCACCAGCACCAACAGCGTCTCGGATTTCTTGCCGGAACGAGGCCTTTGTCCCCAAAGACCCCCTATTCCCTTTCGACGGATCAAAGCCGCGTGAACCCTAAAATTTCTACACAAGACCTTATCTTTCTTGAATCTTTATTTTCCAGACTTGCTGTATCTCAAGATACCCAAGATTTGTACTCATGTTATAATAGCAATATCTCTAATAGGTCTGTTGTAAATTTGAACTCTTTTGATGGTTTCGCCCTTGGTGGCGTTGACCAGGCTGGTTTCTTCACAACGCAAAACAATGATATAGATACTTTTGGGGCCACGAGGGTTCAAGATTTTCTTCGCAATTCAATCTTAGCCGGGTCTTGTTCTGATTTGGGGACTGACAGTTCTGTTTATAGCGGCGCGTATCAAAATCCAAACTTCAACGACCGTAGAGGATTAGTGCAAAGAGAATCGAATTATAGGTCGATTAATGATGGTTTGGTGTATAAAAACAAGAATTCTTGGACCAGGAGACCTCTTGGGTTACAAGATTACTTGTCCTGGGAAGATTTGAGTGGTAAGGTGGTGGCATTGGCTAAGGACCCGTACGGATGCAAATTCTTGCAAAAACTCATTGAGAGTGCAACAAGAGAACAAATTGATGCGTTGTTTTACGAGGTCATAGGCTATGTGGGTGGGTTGATAGTGGACCCGTTTGGGAATTATGTTGTACAAAAGCTTGTAGAGGTTCTTAGCGAGGAACAGAGGACTATGATTTTGCGAATGTTAACTCGTACTGATTTTCAACTTGTGAGGATATGTCTTGATGTGCATGGGTATGTACATAAATTTGGCTGTTATTTTACTCATTTCTATTTGTTTCCTTTTGCTTTATTAACTGTTGAATTGGTTTATTTTTTCTTCTGGCAACAGAACTCGGGCTGTACAGAAGTTGTTGTATTGTATCACAAACCCACAGCAAGTTTCTATTGTTGTATCAGCTCTCAGCCAAGGTGCTGTTTCATTGATTAAGGATTCAAATGGTCATCATGTGATCCAGCATTTTCTCAAGTATTTTTCCTCTGAGGACAATAAGGTGATCTTTCAATTCATTGACCCCACTAAAAGCTAATTTTTCAATCAAGTTTGTTGTAATCCTGTGTTCTTTTCTGATGGAGTGTAATCTGTGCTCTCATTTCTAGTGACATGCTTCTATTTGTATTGCTAGATGATTTGCTCCATCACTTCGCTTCAATATGGTGATTATTGTACTTGTTTTCACATTTTGTCTCTATCAAATGATTCAACTTTTTGTCTGTTAATTTTGACTTAATTGATACTTCGTGGGTGATAACCATATTCTAGTTTTGCCATCTACCTGAAAATTCTTAGACGTACAATCATTACTGCAATGTTCTTGTGTCTGTATATGCATCTATGCTATCGCCTATAATCTGAATATTTAACAGTTTCTACTGGAATCTTTTATCTTTTAGGGGAGAGGAAAAGGGCTGCATTGTTTTCTCCGACTCTATAACTTGGTCACTTTTCTTGATGAAGAATAATTGGCAACTTCTCTGTTGGTTTTCGCCTTCCATGGCTTTGGCTTTTGTTGGGATCCCTCTAGATAAGTTTAGTATAAGTATATGCCATGCTTCAATTTGATTCAGCTGGCTGGGATCTATGATGGCTTTATGGCTTGTGCTCTGATTGTTTCTGATTTTTCGTAGCCTTAATTTTTTTAATCTTCATCGTTGTATAAGGGTTTCAAATCAATTCAAGGAAGCCAACTTGTTGAATGTTGATGTAGATAGGGATTGCTCAATTAGCAAGTTCTCCTGATTTAGTTGTTTTGATATTCTCCCGTCTTTATTTATTTTTTTTATTTCATTCCTTGGAATATCGGACTCCAAACGTGTTATGAGCCCAATGCTTTGTTTTGGGTTTGAATCTTTGTGACTTTGCAAGGCTCCTCCTGACTACAAGCACTTATTTAGGATCAGTGTGAAACTTTTTTCTCTGCCGAACCATTGGTGCTCAGTTTGAGGGGAGAATGTAGCTGGAAACATTACATCTCAATCACCTGAATTATAGGTGTAAAGCTCGCGAACTCCAATAAGCTTGCGAAAACTTTTAGTAATTTAAAGGCTGCAATAATGGAAATATCTCTTGATCTTGCCTAACCATTGCCTTATGTTTCTCTTTTCTTCGTTTCTTACATTCTATTCATTATTTTCCTCACTTGTTTCTGTCTAACTCTTTCTTTTACATGGCATTCTATCTCAATTAACTCGCATAATAAAGAGTTGCATATAATGTGAAATAGGAAGATATTGGCATTTCATCACCAAAAACTGCTTTGACAGATAAATCCTCTTTCCCGATGCACCTGTTATCTTTATTCAAGTTCGGATGTGATTTATTCTGCATTAAAAGTATTGCTTGAAACCTAATCATGTTCTGGCTTCATGAGTACCTGATGGCGGGTTATTTTTGCAGTATATTCTGAAACAGGTGGCAGAGAACTGCTTTGGGATTGCAACCAACAAGAGCGGATGCTGTGTGCTGCAGCGATGTGTTGAATATTCTGAGGGAGAAGCCAGAGATCGACTGTTGGATGAGATAATAGCAAATGCACTACTCCTGGCAGAAGATCATTATGGGTTTGTTATATTAAACCTCATCGATGCTTTACGCCTTACTTCATACGCGCGTGTAGTATTAACTCGATACGGTTCTTCTAATTTTCCATGATTTTCTGCAGAAACTATGTAGTGCAACATATTCTGAAATTAAAGCTGCCGGAAATCACAGAAAAACTCCTAGCACAGTTTGAAGGGAGTTACATGGCTCTTTCGTGTAATAAGTATGGGAGTAATGTCGTGGAATGTTGCTTGTTAACAACGAGAAAGGAACAATCCACACAAATTATCATGGAGCTGCTGAGAAATCCACATTCTTCTATGCTCCTTGTGGATCCTTTTGGAAACTTTGTTATCCAGAAGGCACTGTCAGTGTCTCAGGTTAGATCATTTGCACTCCAAGATATATATATTTACCGTTTGTTAGCTAACTGTGATTACCAGTATCAAGCTGTTTCTATATGCCTCTCCTGTTCTTTGATTAAACTTTACAGTGCCACAGACATGATTGGCAATCTGGACCTCCCAATCTCAAACTCCGTGATGAGCTGGTCTGGATACATGTTAATGAATTCTCGATATTAGAGGCGTATCTTTCCACTAGGAATTGAGCCCCTCTCATTTTTTTTTATCAGAAATTGTGTACGGTTCTTTGTTTAGTGGGATGGACTACTGAACTTAAAATCGGTCTCTGCATCCTGGGATGCTGAGACTTGCATTTCTTGAAATTCCACTTTCTCATGAACACTGCTAGTTAATAGGCAGGAATTAACCAAGCTTGCCAATGAGTATCTCTCCCAAACAAGTGTGTTTGCCAGCACCACCTCCATGCATGGCTTGTATAGGCTTTAGTAACTTTTTTTTTTTTTATCGTATCAAGTGTAGTTTAATCCCAGAGATGTTTTCCTCGAACAGGATTTTTGATCATTTTTTGCCCTCTTCCCATGTTTTTTGCAAGAGCAGGGACAGCTCCAAAAATATTTACTCGCTTTGATACAAAGGAACGCTCAAATGATGCGCAGCAATATCTACGGGCAAAAGGTACTGGTTTGGCTGAACAAGAACGCGAGGCTGCTACAACTGTAGGCATGTGTAAACCGAACCAAAATTTTCCGACAGATCTGGGAATTGGGCATTTTTTTTTTTTTTAAAGTTTCACCCCGTAATTACTGTGGTTTAGTTGTTCTCGTAACTGTCCTCGTACGCTTCATCATGGTGAATGGCTGTGCGAGAGTCTGTTGTTTGTTGTGTTGTTGTTTAGGTGTCACCTGTTCTCGGTTACGTGCTGTTGTAGCATTAAAACTAAGGGATTTGAGGTTGTGTTGACTCTGTAACCGAGTAGGAACTAGCTAGCTTGTTTCTCCGGCAGCAATCTCGAAGAAATTATAAGGTTAAACTGTATATTTTGTGATTGCACCGCCGTTTTTACTGGTTGCGCATTTAGTGTTTACTTTGCACTCTATTCTAAAAATATTTTAAAAAAAATTGAATTTTATTTATTTATATTTTTATTTTAAATTTTTAAATATATATTTTTAAATTATTTTGAAAACTGATATTAAAAATAGTTTCTAAAAAATAAAAAATATATATTTTTAATATATTTTTAATGAAAAACACTTTAAAAAATAATTTTAATCATACTCCAATACTCCAAAACAGGTTCTTGAAGCCCATTTGGCTGTGCAATTCAACCGGTGTTTTGCCGAAATTTGATTTTTTTTTCATTTTAAATGAATATGTTTTGGTGTTTCTAGATCATTTTGATGTACTGATGTCAAAAATGATTTTTAAAAAATAAAAAAAATATCATTTTGATGTATTTCAGCACAAAAAACATTTTAAAAAGCTACCGCAACCGCACTCCCAGACAGACCCTTGATATGTCTTTTATTAAGAGTTTTTTTTGGTTGTAGATTCGGAATGAAAAGGCAAGTTCAGTAAAAATTATAAATTATAATATTTTTCATAAACTATGTTTTGTGTAAAAGAAAAGGTGATGTTATATATAAATTTATATATTGAATAATAACTTTTAAAATTATGGTTAGAATAAAGCGTATTTTCAATCATAAATCACCAATCTTATTGATTTCAATAATTTTAAAAAAACTATGTTTTTTAAAAGAAATTATATTATAGAAAACAAATGTGTATAAAACCCTCGTGATTGATGATGATATATATATATATATATATATATATATATTGAATAATAACTTTTGAAATTATGGCTAGAATAAAATGCATTTTCAATTATAAATCACCAATCTTATTGATTTCAATAACTTTATTTTTAAAAAACTATTTTCTTAAAAGAAATTATATTATAGAAAACAAATGTGTATAAAACCAAGGAATTACTTAATATCATGATTTTTTCAAGAATGTAGCAACTTCATAAGAAATAAATCATGAAATTTAATTTAAATAATTATGTTTTTTTATTGAATAATATAAATAAAAAATGTGATAAAAAAATAAGATTTAATATAGATAATTTTTTTTAGCGACATCAATGAGAGCCAATTATCTCTTGCATATCATTGACATGTTGGTAAATATGGCAAATCTCTTCAAAGATCTTGTACACCAGTAAATATAGAAAAATCATTACTTTAATATCAATAATTATCATATAATAGAGAGAGGCATGATGATTTATGATGCCCTTAATACTCATACTGTAAATGGTTATCTAGGATCGAACATAAAATCTTAGAGTTTGACATTGTTTAGCTTCTTAGGGTTGTCGTGTCTACCGTGCCTATTTTTTTAACTTGATTGATTACCAAGTTCAAGTTTCCGGGGCCTGATACATTCGACAAAATCATGTTTTCCTGGACTTTGTTAACTTGCAAATCCAAACTCTTTGGGCCTAGCAAGTTCGCCACACTCACTTTTTCTTGAATCTATCCCCTGAGTTTGACTCATTTCTTAGACTATATGTGACATATTTGTCAGCCCAATGTTTCTTTGGACCTATCATCTAAATTGGATTTTTGTCTTAGATCACATGATCATTCTTCTGGGTGTTTGTTTTCACATAAAAAAAAAGGTCATTTATGTGGCTGAGTGTATAGGAGGATGACCTTTAGAGTTTTCAAGACTCAATAAATTTAAATTTACTAACATAAAAAAAAAACAAAAACAAAATATAAAAAAACTATGATGAATAGTTGATTATTTGATCAATATAAGGTGTAGATTGATAATTGGTTTGTTACATTTCTATAAGATAAATCTATATAAAAATAAGAAAAAATAGAAACAATCATATTTATTAAAAACATCATACGCAATTGGTTCAAAACATCTAATAATTAAAATTTAACATGGAGTAGCTAGACAATACACATTTAATTCAACAGGTCTTAAAATCTTGTCAAGATGAAATTGTAAGTATAAATTTAATTATTCTAATCAAATTTCCCATCACTTAAATAACTTGAACATTGTTAAATAACATCCACACACTCACAAAGCATTATGAGCCAGAGTTTTGCTTTTTCTTTTTTTTTTCACTTTGAACTCTGAGCTTGTTTTTTTTGCAGTTGTGTCCTTTAGTTGCAAGATTAGCACCCAATTGCATCAAATTTACTGGTTATGGACAAAATTAGAAGACTTGTGACCAACTTAGAAAAGAAATTACGAGTGGTTGTTTAGAGTTGTCATAAAAAACGCATTTTACCCCCTCTTTTTATTTATAAAATTAGACCTTTTGAGCCTGTTATGTTTTTCAAAATTTCATTTTGATACAAGAACTCACTATTATTATTTTTATTTTCCTCATCTTCAATGAGAGATAATTTTTTTCTGGAATTCAGCATGGAGAGAGAAAGTAATTGTTTTCGCATATTCTTGCTATCAAATTGGTTGATATTATTGTCCACGTGCTACATTTGATGAAAATAGTTTAATGATGTTTTTTAAATCTCAATACAGCATCTAGGGTTTTTGTATACATTTCCCCTTGATTTCTTTTTAAAAATTATAATTTAGCCTTTTGTTATAATTTATTTTTTTTATTTAAATTCAAAATTAAATCATATTTTAAAAAAAATATTAATACAATTATATGCTTCTATTGACCTGCAATGAAGCACATGTGCAAAACTTAGTCTAATCTGGATCCAATCAAATTCAAGAAATTTTTTTTTTTTTTTGAAAAATCATTGTTTTTACAAAAAATAATAATAATCAATCTAATAATTCAAATTATTTTTAGAATAGTGTGCATGGGGTTTTTAATTGTTTTTTACAATTAAAAATATATGATAATATATTTAATTTTTAATTTTGACACTCAAAGGTTAAAATAATAATAAAATATCTTAAATATCAATATATTATTTTTTCAAGTAAAAAACAATTTAAAAAATAAGCATGTTAAACAATGAAAATAAACACATTTTGGAGGTTATTTGAAAACATGGTTGAAAATGCATTTCCTTATAATTTTATTTATTTATTTAATGATTTTTTTATATTTGTTAATATATAGCTAAAAAATATTTTTTTAACATATAATAATAATAATAATAATAATTATCTTTATCACCGTTTAATGTTTTTTTGAGATATATAGTTGAAATTAATTTTGAAATTAATTTTATTCAGAAATGTATTAAAATAATATTCTTTTTTAAAAATTATTATTCATATCAGAAAATGATTTAAAAATATTAAAAAATTTAATTTATATAAAAAAAGTCTAATTTTTTTAAAAATAATTTTAAAACGCTAGAAACATGCTCTTAATATTAAACCGGTCTGACATAACTTTCCATTTATTTGGCGAGAGAGGAGAGGACTAGGTAGTTGTGTATTGTATCTCCGCTCTCTTCCTCTTTCCCAACACCGTTGACCCTCATGGCTAACTCCTCCTCCTCCTCCTCCTCCTCCCTCATAATCTCGTATTGCCTAATTCTATCAAATCTCTACGCCATCGTTTCTTCAACTTCCGATTTCAACAATCGCCACCATCCCATGATACTTCCTCTCCACCTCTCAACTCCTAACCTCTCCACTCACCGGATGCCCTTCGACGACCACTACAGCCGGCGCCATCTCCAGAATTCCGAGCTCCCGAAAGCCCGCATGCGCCTCTTCGACGATCTCCTTTCAAACGGGTATACGCACTGTATTTTCTTTTTTGCTTTGTTTCTTGTGTATTATTGTACAATTGAATTTCGTCACTGGTGATTTTTTTTTTGCAGTTATTATACAACGCGGCTTTTTATTGGGACGCCTCCTCAGGAATTTGCTCTTATTGTGGATACAGGCAGTACTGTGACATATGTTCCGTGCTCTAGCTGTGAACAATGCGGCAAGCATCAGGTTTGGCTTTGTTTTCCTGCTCTTATAAGGTTCTGCTGTATCTACACCTCATCTTGTACTTGTTGATCGTATCTTTTGTTGGTGTACAGTTCATCAGTTTAATGTTGATTAAACGATGCAATGTTTTTACTTTTTAAATGAAAGGATTTTTTTTTAAAAATAACACTTAATTTGATATGAAACAGGGGTTTGAATTTTTAAAACTAAATCGAGTATGGTGGTTTGAGAGCTGTTTTTTTTCTGGTTTTATATAGGACCCGAGGTTTCAACCGGAATTGTCTAGTACTTATCAGCCTGTAAAGTGCAACCCAAGTTGTAACTGTGATGATGAGGGAAAGCAGTGTACTTATGAGAGACGCTATGCAGAGATGAGCTCGAGCAGTGGTGTGATTGCTGAGGATGTTGTTTCATTTGGAAATGAAAGTGAACTTAAACCTCAACGTGCTGTTTTTGGTTGTGAAATTGTGGAAACTGGTGATCTTTACAGCCAACGTGCTGATGGGATAATGGGTTTGGGTCGTGGTAGGCTCAGTGTTGTTGATCAACTTGTTGACAAGGGTGTCATTGGTGATTCGTTTTCATTGTGTTATGGTGGGATGGATGTGGGTGGAGGTGCAATGGTACTTGGTGCGATTTCTCCTCCCCAAGACATGGTTTTTTCCCATTCCAACCCGTATCGCAGGTAGGATACTTTATCAACGTGGTGATCGTTGATTAATTTTCTTAGTATTCATCTTAGTACATCTCACACATTTACTGTAGTTTTTGGATGATGACAGTCCATATTACAATATTGAGCTGAAGGAACTACATGTAGCTGGGAAGCCATTGAAATTAAAACCAAAAGTCTTTGATGAAAAGCATGGCACAGTTTTGGACAGTGGAACTACATATGCTTACTTTCCAGAAGCAGCTTTTCATGCGTTAAAAGATGCTGTAAGATATCATGGCTCTAATTTCAATCTCTTCTACCATGGTTGATCTAAAAGTCGAGTTATGGCTCTGCTGTCACTATTTTACTGTTCTTTCTGCTTACCAACTTTATTATCGATTACAAATATCAATGTTACTGTTTATCATACCAAATGAAGTTTCACCTGAAAATTTATTGTGTTGTTCAGTTGAATTTTCAAAGAAACCATTACATAAAGGTATTTTTTAAGCCTAATCACACAAATAATTACTTGAACCATCACTCATCATTTTATGGGTATGCTCTTGGAATACCACTGTAGTTTCGCTTCAATGTGAACTCATGATTATGGCTTTGCATTAAACAAGAACTTGTTATCTGATGTTGCTATCTCATAGTCAGACATCAAAGCATCCATATTCTAAATTCTTACTGTAGGTTAGGTGGAATGTTCTTTTGAATGCTAGTGAGGTTATTTTATTTAAGTCCTTTTTAGTTAGGAGAAGGTTTACCTTGTTAACTAGATATGGAATCCATGTTTAATATTCTTCACACTTAACTTTAGCTGTGTACTTATTTTGTTACTTCCTTGCAATTGCCAATTGATTTTATAGCAAATTCCATATATTAAGAATACAGAGGATAAGGTTAACAATTTTGATGATGCATATCAATTTCAAGAACTAATCTCCATCCAATAAGATTCGATTTTTGATGGAGTTGCTTGGCTCTATCTAGGTTAATTGCAGCTGATTGCATAAGTTGTCTGTTAAGTGTGAGCTTATATTTGAGTTTGGCGCTTACTCTCAACTTCTTTCGGCTTTATTTTTGTACTATTTTCCCATAACCTCATTCATGTAGTTCTTATATCTTGTGCTTGATTGGGAAAATAACGTCTTGGTACTGTTTGGTATAAAGATTGGTTTCATTTTTTTTGTTCATTCAGCTACGGGAGAATATATTGTTGAGATGGACTGTTATATCAAGGTTAACTTTGTACGGAAATGCAGATTATGAAGGAAATCCATCATCTCAAGCAGATCCCAGGCCCTGATCCAAACTACCATGATATTTGCTTTTCTGGTGCTGGAAGGTGTTACCTATAATAAGAACACAATTTTGCTGTCTAGCATCATTTTCTTTATAACATGTCCTGGCAGTAAGATCTGTTGAGTTCTTATTTTATTCCTTGTTTGTTTCTTTTTTGTTGAATTGTGATTTAGGGAAGTCTCTCAACTATCAAAAGTTTTTCCAGAAGTCAATATGGTGTTTGGCAATGGTCAAAAGTTGTCACTGTCTCCAGAGAATTATCTCTTCCGGGTAATTTTGGCTTTTGTTATTATTCTTAAATTTCTTCTTGAGAACAAATAAGCTTGGGATTCTAGCATTATTACTTCAGTATGGTTCAGGACGTCTCCTGTTTCTTTATTGTTTTCCTGCATCACCTGCTCTATCATGGTTTCATTTTATTTCTTTTATTTACACAGCAATATATTTCTTGTCCCTCCGTCCCTCCCTCTCTCTCCTCTCATTTTTTTCTCTCCTTCCTTTTCTCATGGCATGGGTTACAGCACACAAAGGTCAGCGGTGCATATTGCCTGGGTATTTTCCCGAATGTAAATGACCCGACTACTCTTTTAGGAGGTATAATACATCTTCTACCATGCATGTCTCTGAAATTGACAGTTGTTAGAGTTGAATTCAATAATTGATGATATATAATATGCAGATACACTTGATTGATCTCTTACCTTTTTATCATGTTGCAGGAATTGTTGTCCGTAACACACTAGTGACTTACGATCGAGAGAATGATAAAATTGGCTTCTGGAAAACTAACTGTTCTGAACTATGGAAGAGGTTGCAAGTTCCTGATGTACCTGCTCCAGCACCTGTACTTTCCCCTAGCAGTAATGAAAGTCAAGAAATGGCTCCCGCGCAAGCTCCAAGCATAATGCCGCTTTTCCAACCAGGTACTTTGATTTAATCATTTACATGGCCTCATGCCAAGCATGCATCATAAAATAGGAGTGCAAAAATGATTTGCATTTTTGATGATTTTCTATGGCTTGCAAATTTAGCTTCTAAAGAGCTTTGCGTGTAGGCTGTTTATTCATGACAATGTTGTGATTTTTTTCATTCACGGTTTGGGTTTTATAGAATACTTCTTGAGTGCTTGATTTGATGGTTCATAAATTGGTTTGCTTTTGCAAGCTTTGGAAATTGACGTGAATAAATAGGAACAACTGGGTTCTTGACAACTAGATTTTGTGGGGGTGCTTAAGCTGAACAATGATGGTGGGATGGGATTTGGGTTTATTCTTATATGCTAATGAATTGAACAAAAATGAGAACTGGGATAGGGTTTTTAAGTAGAAGAATCTAAAAAATACTCAAGGGCCTTTTAAAAACAATTTAATTGGGATGGAATGTACAAGTATAATGGTGTAGCTTCAAAAGTGTCTTATGTGAGTAGCTTAGTGATTTTGCATCAGTAGTTGGCGGTGGCATGCACATGTGGAAAATTGGGGTTTATTTACTGCTGGATGTCCTTTGCATTTTTTCTAACATCAATCTATAAGTTAATAAAATAAAATTATTTCAATTTTTTTTGGCATATCTTATATATTTTTTATTTATTTATAATTTATGCTTATCACAGTCATAAACAATCATACATGTGGCACGATCAATACCATTCATTTGAACCAACTAACAATGTTAATCAACCATGAAATCTCTCTAATGATGTTGCATTGTTTGTAACATTCTTTTGATGCATGTTTGTACAATGAAATATCTCCATTGATGTTTGTGTTGTTCCATGATATTTAGGTGACATCCGAATTGGAATTATAACATTTGATATGTCGATTAGTGTCAACAACTCAAACACAAACCCCAACTTCACAGAAGTGGCAGAGTTCATTGCCCAGGAGTTGGAAGTTGATAATTTACAGGTATAATTGAGTTACTTTGGCCTGACATGGCTTTCTCTAAACCTTGGTGCAGAGCAACAGGTTTTGAACCTTATGAGTTGGGTTTATAGCTCATGAATTGTTACCATTCAAATTAATCTAACATAGCGATCAACATAGTTAATAACATTTGGTGTATTCAATTTGTTTACATGCAACAATATCTCAAATATTTCTCAACAGTAGCTGAATGAGATTAAGCATAAATTTAACCTAATACCCGTAAAATTGCTTTATTTCAGGTTCACATGTTGAATTTCACGTTGAAAGGAAATACTTATCTTGTTAAATGGGCTATCCTTCCTGCTGAATCTGCTGATTACATATCCAATACCACAGCAAGGGTAATCATACCATTCTGCTCTTTTAGTTGTTGCATATGCAACAGGCTACCTTTTCACTTACTAGCTGAAGTATCACAACTACTTCTTACTTCTGTGTGCAGAAAATAATTCTGCAATTAAGTGAGCATCGATTACACTTTCCTGAGAGATTTGGAAGCTATGAGTTGGTTGAATGGAAGATTGAGCCTCAAAAGGACAGGTATGTGTGTTCTTCCGCTCTCTGAACTCCATTGCCAAACTTGATATTTGCTTCCGATTTCACTTGAGTGTGTTTGTTTGGCTTTGGCATTGTGTTTGTCCTTGCTTTGTTTTTAGCTGTTATACTAGGATACCTGCCTTCTTCCAAACTGTGACGCATTTTTTTGCTTTCACATTTTATTCTTTCGGCATGTTGTAGGACATGGTGGCAGCAACATTTTGTGGCCGTGACTGTTGGAGTTGTTGTTACCCTGGTCGTTAGTGTATTAAGCATTGGCCTATGGTTGGCCTGGAGACATCACAAAGCGCTTGGAACTTATGAGCCTGTCGGTGCCATTGTTCCCGAGCAAGAACTTCAGCCTTTGTGATCACAGGTTTTTGTGACTGCACGAGGATGATGATGATAAACATCTTCAATACTAATCACAGCGGTGACAAAATATGCGGTAATGAAATTTGATTCCCCTCTCTTGCTGTACAATGAATAGAATTGAAAGGGGAAATATATAGAAGAGTAATCAGAAGCATTTTTTCCCCCGTTTTTAAAGAGAGACTGGACTCTTATTGTGTAGAATTTCATACTTATACTTTCATAGGTACACAACGGGGGTAATTGATGAGACATTGACTCGATAAAGATGAAAGGCAAAATGTAGTTCTGTTTTTCCTTCTTAGGCATCAATGCTTACTCCTGGGCTCTTGCTCTAGTCTCGTCGGTTCTGGTGTATGCTATGACAAGATGCGAGAGTGCAATCCCCCCTCCCCTAAAAAAGTAAAATAATAAATAAATAAAATCACAAGGGCATTAACTCAAATAACTGGAGACTAGCCCGAGAAAGACTCCTTTTTGTTGTTAAGGTCACCTGGTAAATTTAGGGTGATTATTTTTATTGCTGGTCTAATCAGGTACTAAAAATCTATTTGGGTTTAATTAGATTAATATTTGATTTGGTTTAACTAATCGGACTTACTTTGAGTTGGGTTTAACGGCCAGACACAAAAGCGCCAGCCCAGACCTAAACAGAAACTGAGAACTCAACCTCACCCGCCCGAGGGGAATGCGGTGGAGCAGCAACCTTATTTTAATAATATCGCGGCCTGCCGAAAGCTGCTTTTGGCACGGAGCAGCAGCCAAGCAACCTGATGCTGGGCCCAGTCTTCATGTTTTCAACCTTCGTGAAGCTTTCTTGAGTTTTCTTTTTTCTTTTTCTTAACAGTAGTGAAATTACGTTAATCATTAAACACCATTAAAGAGTCGCCAGTATAATGTAGGAGCCTAATACAGTAAATTACGCATAAAGAAATGATAAAATTCTTGAAAAAGTTGCATCTACAAGAGAGAGCCAAGGGTATCCATTAAATATTATCCGGGTCTACTAAACTTTATTTACTATTAATTTGTGTTAAAAATACTTATTAGAAATATTAAATACGCACCGCTTTAGTCATAAAATATTTCGCTTTTCGTTCATTAAATGAGTCATAGAATATAACAAAGGACAGGGCGGTCCACATATTATATTTGGTTTGGCAAAGATTAGGATCTAGATTTGCTTCTGTGTTTTTTTTATAGGACAGATAGAAATATGCACTTGCTTTCCAGGACAGGCGAGTGGGCCCTCGGTTATCTGCAGCGAATAGTCTCTCAGACCACGTGGCATAAATCAGGAGGCTATCGTAAAGAAACGGCGACATCTCGAGCCCAAAGTGTCTGCTACACCGTACACTTCACATGATTATGCCGCGTGTGAAGTTTCGTCAACCTTGAGTTCTGGAAACGATAGTCTTCAAATCCGATCCATACATTTGGCACCTGGATTAACGGATCAGGAAAATCGACAAAGGTTGACTCGCCACTGGGTTACGGGTCAGGAAATTGATAAAGGTTGACTCAATTTCTTTTTTAATTTAAATTAAATATTATTGTTTTGAAGAAAAAAAGAGGTTCTAGCTTCCAAAAAATTCGAATTGATTAATTCTAGGATCTTAATCAAGTCAAGTCAATGGATTCTATTTTCTATTTTTTCTTCGATTTAAATTGACAATGCAATCACGTCCCTTCATTTTGTTAATTTTTTTTTCCAACCTGACCTAGAAAATTAACTGAAATAATGTTTTAAATAAAGATATTAAAAAACATCTTAGAATTGACAGGCCGGATATTATTCGAGTTTAATTAGGTGCCGAGTCGTCAATTCATATGGGTGATTTGTAATTATATGGTTGAGAATAAGATTGATGTTGTTTTCAAAAGTAATTTTTTATTTAGAACTACATAAAAATATATTTTTTTAGTTTTTAAAAATTATTTTTCATATGAAAATGATCTAAAAATATCAAAACAAATTAATTTAAAATTGAAATTAAAATATTTTTATTTTTATTTCAAAAACATTTTTTAAAACATGATGAAATTCTAAATTTAGTCTAGTTTAGCCCTGTTCAAACTCCGAGTCACCAAATTGACTCTTCAAGCGGTTTAATAACTATATTTTTTAGAATCAGAACCAAAAAGATGGACAGGTCCTACGTCAATTCACTATCAGAGCAGGAGAAGGATCGCAGACAAGCATTAATGTTAGGAAGAAAAGGGAACCCGCTGGCGAGTTTTATAAATATAGCTCATTATTATCGATATCACTGCTAATTTAACCGGAACGGTATACAAGATTGGAGTATTCCGGTGGCAATTACCGGAATAGACACAGACCATCCACGTTATTTTCCCAGCTGATCAACATTTTAGCTAGATATATATGACCTAATTACCAGTAGTTTTACGACCCAACTCGGCATGCAGACACACATCTGAGTCACAGACTCGGCATCATCATCATCATCATACAAGTTCAAGGGCACTTGGGTTTGCCCTTGGAGTTCTTCATGTCCCTGTAGCAAGGGCACTCGTGCTTGTTCCCATAAGTCCCAGACGGCACGCACTTGCACTTCTCGCAGCAAATCCCACAGTATTTCAGGCACCGGTCTTTAACTCCTGCTTTGGAGCACCTCGCTTCGCACTTTGAGCCACAGAATCCTATATATTTTGTAAAGCCATAAATTAACAGTTAGTTTTACTAAATATGTATTAATTAGAAACAAAACAGATCCGACTTAAAATATTTATACCCGAGGAAGCCATTGTGACCTCGAACAAGGAGGAGCTGAAAACAAGGCACACAAGAAAAATAGCTGCAAAAACTGGCTTCATTTTACCGTGGGAGGAGTTGATATGAAAGAGCTCGGGTATAATATAGGGTATTTATAGGGCAATTAAGGGTAGGTGAGAGGTCAGGAAAGTGCTTGATTCTATATAATTTATTTATTTAATAAATAAATAAAGAATTATTACAGACTGTCATGGGGTTTTGGTGTAGGAGGAATCATCCTGGGTGGATTTATGCTTTCCAGTATCTTTAAAGTAACGTCGGGCATATCACCGTGATGATCGATCTCATTACATGCAGCGGAGAATGTGAAGGGTTCTTCCAGAAACTGCTTTGCTTACGTGGCAACCATCCATTTCTGTTTCTTTCTTGCTGACTACTGCACTCCATCGGCCTAGCTTATCTAGTGCAAAGATATTATGTGTTGTAGCCTGTGTTGAGTGGTTGTCATTGAAGTTTGATCCGAGGAAAAAAAAAGGTGCAATTTGTTTTATTGTTTTCAATTTGTTTTATTTTGAAAAATATAATTGGTGTTTTTTTTTAGTGTTTTTTTAATGATTTTGTATGTATAAAAATTATATTAATATATTTTTAAATAAAAACGTATCCATGCTATCGTAATATCAAAGATACATTAACTTGTCAAGTTGACATAGATTTTTTAAGTTTAATTGATCAATTTATTAAAATAAAATTGTTGTTGATCTAGTTAAATTTGAATCAATTTCAGCGAGTCATTAATCAACCAAGTTTTATTAAATCAATATTTTGTATTTAAATTAATATTTAAACACGAGTGTGGTCTTTAAGTTTCAAGCGACAAGTTTTTAAATCATTTTATACATCAAATCATACTAAATATTTTGTTGGGCTGCATTACATTAGATTTCACCAGATAATAGTTGTCACGTGAAGCTTTCACTTTATATGCTACTGATTGTTGTATAAAAAGAAAACAAATAAAAAAAAAAGTTGGCTCGAAGATGCGAAAACATTGTCTTTTAATGTTTTTAATTATCCCATACCTCTAGTATATAACTAAGTCATTTAAACCACTGGAAAAAAAACAAAAGAAAAATATGTTTGTCTTTTTATATATATGTTTTTTTTGTATGTAGTAATAAGTTTATATAATCTTAAAATAGTTGAAACATTATAATTGTCATGCAATAATTATATTTTAATCCAAACTGAATAATTGTTATTCAGTTTGATCTCAACGGTCATAAATATTAAGAATAATTATATAAATATTTACATAACAATATTAGGGTGCCCAATATACTATGAGAGCTCATCTACCATGACTATCATTTAATTAACTATATAATATAAACTCATAGTTATAAACACATAAGAGAGTGCTTCTTTCCAACGTGGGATATATACATCTTTCTCTTCTTTATTCATTCACAAACCACACCAACAGTCTTTAATTGGTTTGCAATGAATGTATTCGCATTTCATAGAATTATGCTTGCAATAAGGTAGTTTGTTATTTATACATTACATTAGTGTCAGAACTTGAATCCTCCTAAAGTTAATTATGAAAATTAAAAAAAAAATCTCATTAAAATATTTAGTTCCAAACTTCAAACGTCGTCTAATTTGAATATCTAAAATTATAGCAATCAACTCCTTGGTTTGATATTTTTCAACCATATTCACTTTGAAATAATCATATTTCTCATTGAAATTCTTGAACTGAAACCATAAAATAAACAAATACTTTAATTTCAAGTTTTTATCACCGAATCACCTAATAAATAATTAAATAAACATGATTTTAAGAGGGTTAGTATAGGTGGATGGATCGAGGATCAATTCGAGACCTTTCCTGGCACTCCCGGTAGCTTTTAGGACTCTCGAGAAGGTAGAGAAAAGAGGGACGAGAGACCTGGCCCGATGATTTGCACAGATGTGATGCAACATTAAAGAAGTATGGCCGGCTTGGTCCCTTCGATTTCTAGAGCATGACATGTGAATTGTACGTTGTATCAGGAAAGTTGTTTCCACCTCCTAATTTTTTGAGGTTTTTTTAGCACTGACATGTGAATTTCCCCTTGTTTTTGAACGATTCAATGCTTCAATGTAAGCCACTTCCTCATTCGAGACGAGCACATGGATTTGTTCTATGTATCTCCACTGTAACTCATTTGTCTTTTCCTCGCAGAGTTCCTCTGGCTTTGTCCAGGCCTAGTGGCCATTTCATTTCTATGATTTATTCAAAAACTGGTTATCTTGAATATTTTGTATTTATTTTTTATTTATTTCGATAAAAAAAATACCCAACTCAGTAAAATATTTTAGAAATAACAATTATTTTTACAATATTGTTTAGTATATTCATCATCGTCATCTACATTTCTATCAATATTACCACCACATTCACCTCCACCTCCACCTCCATCATTTACCTTCACCCCATCACCATTGCCACCATGAACACTATGATTACCACAATACATCATCATTATTTTATATATATATATATATATATATATATATATATATATATATATATATATATATATATATAATTTGCTGTGCTTATAATTGTCACGTATAAAGAGCATTTTGAGCAATCCTCGCTCACGGTGATGAAAGTAATATCATGTTTTTCTACTTTTCTTGCTGGTTCAGATGGAGCTGGTAGGCAAGAATGACCAGCTTTGATTATTTCATCACTGCACTGCAGTATTTCCCTGTCACCGCCACCAACGCCTACAGGTTATAGCAATAAGAGTGGAGTCACCAGACCCGGTTGGGAAAACTTAACCTGGAAGATGGGTTATTAGATTATTAGATAAACCTAAATCTATGACGTTTTCTTCTCCTTTGAAATGAAAATTTCTTGGCATTAACCAGCCTGATCATGAATTATTTGAGTTTGGCTTATATGAAGTTGTTAGACAGAATCAAGATTACTCACTGCAGATATGAATAGCATAAGCCAACAGCAGCATCAAGCATTGGAAAAGAAAAGAGACCTACTCTCACGTTCTCAAGTGAGGTATCGTGATGGTAAGAGGATTGAGATCTGCACAGCAGGTCTCGAGTTTAAGTCAGGATATGTATCTTTTATAAAAGCCTGAGACCATGGTTGTCAAAATCACGATTTTGACACAACACAGAAGACACTTTTGAAACTCGGATCGTAAGATCGAATCGTAAAACGTACTTGAATTTTTCCGTATAAAAATCGTAAAATCACAGTTAAAATCGTGTGGGTAGAAAAATCATAAAATCATAAGTAAAATATTTCCGAATACAATACAACATAATTATGGCCATAAAACTTCATTAGTTAAGGTTCATACATGATTCAAAATAATTTAAAAATATATTACAAAACAATTATGTCCATGGAATTTCATTAGGTAAAAACTAACAAATTTAAAATAAATATTTTGCTGATGTGCTACATAAATTAAAATCATTCTCATGATCGTCATTTTCCTCGTTATTTTTACTACATTCATCAAAAACATTACTATTGAAAGGATTATCAGTACTAATACTAGTACCAACACCGATATTGCTAGTACTAGCTCCAACTCCAAGTATAATTCCATGATAGGCGTGGGGGGGGGGGGCTGAGACAAGTTTTTAAAATTTTGAAACTTTACGACTTTATGGGGGGGCTCTGTCACCGACAAACTTTACAGGATCGTAAAATCAGACTGATCCAGTCCGATTTTACAATTTGGAATGATTTTGACTGAGTTGGACCAAAATCGATTTTTCTATCCTAGTTGACAAGGTTTGATGAGTACGATTTTACGAGTCAACTCGTGATTTTAACAACCATGCCTGAGACAATCAGAGTTTTACTCGTTCACCGTTTGGATCCGCAAAATACACTTTCCAAAAGATAATATTCCAAAAAAAACTACTGTCACCAATCAAACAAACTCGGTAGCTAGCACACACCGAAGAGATTTTCACGTAATCTCACCAATCAGACAAATTGCAGCTGTAAAGCTGAAGGGGGCATGCTTGTGATTGTCATGCTCATAGCTTCTTATCACTCCCCTGTGAAATGAATGGCCTCGCCATCATCAGAGGAAACTGTTTGTGAATTGTGACCCTATAATAGTTTTGTGTCCCGAGAAAGTTGAGGTGATGTGAATTGTGAAACGAAAAATAAAGTTCATCTTACATTTCATTTCATGATTTCTTGAGGAACAGGAAGGTTCTCACTGCATAAAATAATATCATTTCAAGATTTGTTGTCTTTTTGGAAGGTCATGATCATTTTGTTGCTGGCCTAACTGTCCCATGCCCGTTGGATTGTTGGAGACGTGGTCTTGTATTGAATATGGGTTGGTCTAACGAAAGGAGTGGATAAGAAGAGCAAAAAAATTAATAGAGGTCCCGAAGCAAAGGCTGAATACTTTAAATTAAGCCCACAAATGATAATTAGCCCAGCCACTAAAACAAGATCCCGTTAATTTTGATGAACGAGGAGTTTACACCGTCCCGGTCAACCTTTCGGCTTGTAACGTTGTTTAGGTTTTTCTATATTTTTAGTCTTTTGTGTTATGCGGGAGTCTGTTTTTTTAATGTTATAAAAAAATATTAATGCGCTGTTAATATTTTTTTCTAATAAAGAAAAAAAATTATATAAGAATTAATTTAAGATGACGCATTTAATTTTGATGATCCAAAAATAACTCGGATCAGCGATAAATTTATAATTCAACTCATAATAAATAATTAATATGAGTTTTTTTATGAATATTGAGATGAAAACATATTAGATCAATTCAAATCAATTTGAGATAATTTGTCAATCCACATATTAAGTCATGAGATTATAATAAACCTACAATAAATAAACAAATAAATAACAAAGATCAATTTCCAAGAAAAAACCAACATTGGAGAATAAGATTGAAGAAAAAATAATTAATTTTTTTTTACTCGGGTTAACCTAGGTTAATTCATTAAATCCACAACCCAAATCATGAGACTGTGATAGCTCACTAGAAGACAAATTAAAAGAAATTATAAAAATTATTTTTCAATCAACTCAATATTGAAAGATAATTTAAAAAAAAAAATTATAACAACTCAAGGAAACTTTGATTAACCAACTAAATTTATGGGCATGAAATGCAAATAATCTCATAAAAAAATAAATTGAAATAAATCATGAAACTTAATTCTCAATCAATTTTGAATAATTATTTTTTAAACAAATAATCTCATAAAAAATTAATTGAAACATATTATGAAACTTAATTCTCAATCAATTTTGAATAATTATTTTTTAAAAAATATACATGAGAAAAAAGAAAAAAAAAACTCAATCTAACTGAGTTTGAGTTTACTGATCAAACCAACAATATAGATCATGAAAATAGAATAACCTTATAAAAATAATTAATAATAATAAAATTCAATCTCCATTTAATCTAATATTAAATAATGTAAAATAAAATAGTATTTCTGTGAACAGAGGTAAACTAAAATCCCTTTCTCTATTATTATGTTTTTGTTAGTATCTAGGATGGGAGTAAACTATTTTGAGTTTTATCGATTTGACATGCTAATCAATTTAAAATATAGAGATAAAATATATATATATAACTGATTTAAAAAGAATGACACAATTTTTTTCTTTTAATTTTAAAATGATATTATTAAACATCAAACCGAGTTTCCATAATTTGGAACTTGTGCGGGGCCTTAAGACTATATTTTTTACCATCATTTTTTGGTCACCCTACTTTAATATGAAAAACAAGCTTCGTGCCAAAAAAAAAAAAAAAGGTGGCGAATTAATACCTTTAGAAGAGCCGAAAGTTAAAGAAATATTATATAAAAACCACCCACCTACTGCTTAATTTTTTTTTTTTGGCGTAGCCGCTCAAATCTAACTTTTGCTGGTTCAGCATTGTGGAGCCTTTCAAGCTGTTTTTTTTATGTATATAAAAAAATACATTGAGATTATAATTTTTATTTTTTCTCTTCTAATCTTGATACAATGATATTAATAATTAAAAAATAATTATTTTAATGTATTGCAACCAAATTATATTTTTTGAAAACACCTTCTACCACATTAACAATTACATACAATACTCATCCCTGGAACTAGAATTTCACTAATGAAATTTCATTACCGAAGCAAGAAAAGCTTGACTCTGCCCGAACACAGTGAGCTCAAAGGGAAGATGCCCACATGGACATGGGCCAGCCGAGAACCTCCTCGCTCGAGGAAGCTTTGCGTTTGCCGTTCAAGAAGTGATTCTTCATCCTGGACTGGATAATTAAAATGAGAGGTGGAGTTTTTTCATAGCAGTGTATTTTACATGAAACAAACGGAATATCGAGAAGCGAGAGAATGGGAATAAAAATGAGCACACACACTAAAATGATTTATTTTATAAAATAAAAATATATTACTTATTTATAGTGTTTTTTATTTTATTAGTTTTTGAATTGACATGCGAGTCAAGTTACAGCATATCAATAATCAGAGTATCCTAATGGTGATTTGTTTTTTCTTTTCGTGGGAACAGATGATGTGGGATTTGCTGGCTATGATTTTTATTTTTTTTCATAGTGTTGCCATTAATTTTGTCAATAATCAATGTCTCTTAAATAATTTATCGCAATTAACAATCTATTTTTTAAAAGATAAGAGTACTTGATTCAAGATTAGTGGGATAAGGGACACGTGTTAGCTACCCATTGACTAGCAATACTAGATCAACGGACAGAGCTTGGTCAAATTAACGAAGCTATCTAAACGAGGTAAATTGAGGGATTATATATATATACACATACACAAAAATATCTATTAAATTATTCCTAATCGTTTGACACAAAAATATAATTAAAAAATAAAACTGTTTAATTTTTTAACATCAACACCTTGAAATCATCATAATACTCGAAAATCTTAAATTAATATTTTTTCCGATCAGCTACTCGAATACAATTTCAACACAAGATTTATAAGCACTTCAAGTCTAACAGAAAAGAAGAGTTAGGTTGTACAAGTCTAAAGTTATGTAAAGTCAAGTTCTAATCCTCGTCTTTTTCAACCTTTCCCGCTGTGATGGCTTTAATTAATTATATTTTCTTTTCTTTTCTGCAATGAGTTTGCGCAAGCAGGCATCGAGGGTGGTTCAGACAGTGAAGGGTTGGACCGGTGATCGAGGTATAGCAAGGAAATTTCTTGCATGCCCCACCATGCACCCACCTATGTGCGCTCCACGGTCCGAGCTGCTTCTATCACGTTCGATGCTGTCCTGACAGGTCAAATTAGTTTCTTCGTGATTTGAAACTGTATTTTAAAAATATTTTATTTTTTTTTTATTTTTTTTTGTGTTTTTAAATCTAATGATATAAAAATAATTTTTAATATATATATATATATATATATATATATATATATATATTATTTTAATATATTTTTGAACAAAAAATACTTTTAAAAACAACATCAACAACACTCTTAAATAATCACAGTATCTGTTATGCATGAGTTCATGGTTCTACTTTCATGATTCGAGTAAACCAGGACATTTTTACTTCATTTATTTGTAATGCTTTTTGAAAATATTTTTCAATTAAAAATACAGTTTTTTTTTATAAACTTAAATATTAGTGGATCAAAATGATTTTAAAAAATAACTTGATATTTTCTGGAGAAAGAAAATATTTATAGGAAAAGCAATAAACTAAAGTCATTATAGCAATCACCATAAGTTTAGAATATACGTGAATTGGATATTATTTCAGTGGTGTGCTGATAAGGGTAGCAAAAGAAAGGCCAGAGAAGAAAGAAAAGGAAAACATGAGCAGACAAAGGAAGAGGATAGAAATGAAAGGTGGAGAAAATAGATTGCTTGAGTTTGAAGAGTGAGGAAATGATTCGGCAGCCGCGTCTGTCACTGTAAAGTGCATGGCATTTATTTGTAGAGTGAGAAAAATGAAACTCGAGGGCCCCTCGACACCAATCATAAATGTGTTAAATTAAGATGTTCCAATAATCCACAGTTATTAAACTACTTCAATGCCTCGATTTCAAACTTAATTAGGTTGAGTTCTATTTTGAATAAATTCGAGGTACCAGCCAGGGTTGATTGAAATTCAACCATGTCAACGTAAACTATTTTTTTTAAAAAAAATACTCAGATGACGTGAAATAATTGTATATTGACCTAAAATTCCACGATATTTTTTTTTAATATGGATATTCGGATCAATTTACGTACACTTCGACTAATCTTAAATTCCACAACACTGCTCTATGTCAAAATAAGTATTAACATGCAATGAAAGATTTTCTCTTTTTATTGTACCAACAAACTCCATAATTTGCTTTTATTTGCTTTCAATATAGTTATTTCAGTCCATGACCCTAGTCATGAGTTTTGTGAGTTAGTCATATTGACATAAGTTATTTTTAGTCTATTATTCAATTATTATTTTTTAAAAATTTATCTTTAAACACTAGATTGAATGAGAATCAAACTTTATAATTTTTTTCAATCCGCTTTCTATGGAGTTGTCCCAGTCTTTTAACCCGTGTTTAGTGGGTTAACTTGGGTCATTTCCTTTTCCTTTTTTTATTTGATCCTTTTCAATTTAATCCTTCAAAATCGAGCTAGTTGAGAATTGAGATTTATATATTTTTTATTTGTATTTTCATGAGGTTACCATGGTTTTATGATCAAGATTATGGTTCAAGCCAATTGACTCGTGTTTTTTATTTTTATTTTTATCATTGATTTTTTTTAATTTCATCTTTCAATGTTATGCTGATTGGAAATTAGGTTTCAAATTTCATTTAGACTCGCACTCTGCGAGCTTATCCTACTCTTGTGACCGCATCATAGGCTTGACCGGTTGACCCGGATGGTTTTTTTTAAAATCACCATTTAATATTAGATTGATTATGAAATGAGTTTCATAACTTCTTTTGATTTGTTTTCTATTAAGTCATCTTGGTCCTAAGACCTGTGTTTAACATGTTAGCCTAGGTTGACTCGACTATTGCTTAGCTGAATCTTGTTTTTAATTTTATAATCTAACATTGTATTGATTGATAATTAATTTAATAATATTTTTTATTTATTTTCTATAGAGTTATGAGGAGTCTCATAGTCTGAATAGTAAATTTGACAAATTAACCCAAGTTTATCCGAATCAATTACACTATTTTTTTTAAAGAAGATATTGTTATTATTTTTTTAATTGTGTTTTTATTGATTCAAATTATTTTTTAATATGTCAAGTCAATCAGACTGCATCTGGATTAATCTCCTTACCATTTATTTATTTTACTTAAAAAATCATGCCAGTCATAACTAATTATTTTTTATATGTTCATTTTAACAACGGTATAACGTCTGCAGTTATCCAGTAACAACTTTCTATGCAATGAATTACTCGAAGAACTGCTTGTCTTCTTGCATGCAACCTGTATTGCGTGGATCATGCATGATCCGGCCACATTAACCGAGACACTAAAGTATCGAATGGCACGATGGCAGAATGGGGAAACCGTAGGATTTTGTTGTGAGAACTGAGAACACATTTAATTTAGATCTCGAGATGTCCTGTTATCCGATGGAGCCTTACATCTGATCCGATACCCTTTGAACGTATCACCGATTTTGGATTCTTTTTGTTACGGTAGAGATATAATTTGATGCCCACCTAATGTGGCTAGGCAGCTAAACATAGCTCTCGACTAACCTAGCAAGATTCTGTCATTATAAAAATAAAAATGATAAAGTATGATTTCTTCTTAAATATCTCCTTTCTTTGATATTTTTATGATTTTCTCTGGTGCTGAATACATCAGGGTGGAGCCCTGATTATTTGGATTATCTTATATAGTTTTTATTGGATGAGAGTAAAATTCTTTTTTAGAAAATGTATTTTATAAGTGTATATAAACGAGTAAAACTCTGATTGTTCCAGACTCTTATAAGAGATGAACATTCTGATTTGAACTTAAAATCTGTTGTGCATATCACAAATCATCTGTTATCAAGTCACACTTTTCATAGACTATTATCTCAAATATTATTGAAAGATATTGTTGTTGGAAGGTATAGACATAATTTATACAAAATGACAAGTAAATTTACGTTAAAGTTAAAAAAATATAATGCTTGAAAGCAACACTTCTTATACATGTAAGTATTTTTTTTATTTTTTTATAACCAGGGTGTCCGGGCCAGCTTACGTGCACCACGACTAATCCCCAGACTCACTGAACATCCTGCAAACCCAGTAAACATGTAAGGCACCGCAGGAGTGACAGGCGTGCATGGTGGGACTTGAACCTTGGTGCAAAGGAAAGAAACAAGTTTCTTCAACCGCTAAGCCAAGACCCCACTTAGAGATCACAGGCATACAGTATTCAACTTATTGAATGAACAATTATTTTATTTATTTAATCTAACTATTTAATACCTATTTTTTATACATGTTATTGTATGCCTGTGATCTCTAATTAGTAGTTGCGATTATGTGCTCATCTTCTTGTCGACTTCATTATTATGCTCAATTCATATATTTTAAATTAAATTAAACAATCGCAGCATTTTGAATAGAGAATCCGTTGGATTGAGAACTCGATTATCTAAGAAAAAAAAATCAATTGACATCATTGTGGTTGATTTCAGATCACACCATGTTCATTCAATAAGTGGAGCATTCTTTCAAGCAATCATGACAGGAAACATTTGATTTATTACAATTAGATTTAAAAACAAAAAGAAAAAAAAAAGAAAAAAGAAAAGAAAGGGAAGAACATTTGATTAGAAGGGCATTGACTAAAAGTGAAAAACCAGTGGCATAATGTTGAAAAATTCTGGGAGTCGCATGAGCTGTCCCCTTGTTGATAATGCCCCTCGACTTTAGGTCAATTTAGAAGAGCAATTGTGAACCACTACGTATATCTGTATCAGGCCTCCTTACCTCAAAAAATAAAATAAAATAATCGAGGGAGATCAAGTCCTTGTGACCGTGATTGGCGATTAGTGATCGAGCAACAGTGATTGCAAAGATTCAAAAGGTTTGAAAGTTGTATATAAACTCATATTATTTTATACTTGATTTTTATCAAATATAATGAGAGTTGTGAAATTCAAACTCGTAACTACTTGATCAACAAGATTCTTATATCATATAAAAAAAAATTATTAGTTATATAAAAAATTATATTTCATTTTTTTCAGAGAAATATAAAAATCATTTATTAGAAATTATTCATGAATCCAATATCTGTAGGAAGAAAAAAAAAGAAACTCATTTTTTACTACACTAATTCACTATTTTTATTTCCCTCTCGGTTACTTATTATGTTAAGTTGTTTTTTTGGGTTAGTGTTATGTAATATAATAAATAAACACAAAATAGATAGACATATGTTTGGTTAAAAAACTTAGATAGATACATAAAATGAATTTATTTGGAAATAAATTCGAGCAAATCTTTATACTTTCAAAACATAAAATATATAAAACATGTCTCTGTCTTCAGTATTTTTGTATTTTTGTTCCGAGATAGTAGTAATCATTATTTTAAGCAATTGGTCTTTTTTTTCTAAAAAAATAAAAAAAATAACTATTTTGTTTGTATATAATCCTTTATAAAGAAATACTTTTCTCATTTTTCCATTTTCAATTGAAGAGAGTAAAATATTGCATTAATTAGTTCGTATCTTTCCTTTTCTTTTAGCATTTAAACCTTTTGAATTTAAAACTCTAAACGATATTTAAAAAATACAATCAAAAATACTTTTTAAAAACTGAGAAATTAATTTAAAAAATAAGGATTAAAAAATTAATCAAGAAACAAAAACAAAGTGCACTCCTACTGGCGTGCTTAACATGCTGATTACTAATTAATGATCACTAAACTCTCTAATTATTAAAAACAAATATTAAGCTCTACAACCCATGCCCATTAGCATTACTTTATCAATCCTTTGACCGTAACCTAACCACATTTGACCGTCACTAACGGCGATGAGAAAGTTTTCCATAAAAAATCTTTTATTTTTCTGTCACGAGAAAAAGAATATCGTGTCCTTGTCGTTTTGTCTCATACCAATAATTCTAAATTAGTCCCCTTGTAAGCTTCCATATATTAGTAGATATTTTTTTATACAATAACTGATATATGAGGATTTTTATTTTTATTTCATTTTTTTTGAAAATATTTTTTTGTTTAAAAATATATCAAAATAATATATTTTTTATTTTTTTAAAATAGTTTTTGATACTGATGCCTGTAAATGATCTAAAAACACTATTTTTTTTAATTTAAAATAAAAAATAAAATAAAAAATATTTTTTTAAAAAATATTTTTGAAACGCAATACCAAATAGATCCTTAATTAATAAATATATTTTTAGTTAATTTTATTTTTATCTGGTATTATTATGTTTTCTAGTGTTATTTATATAAATAAAAAAATCATTTGATATTAATGATTTGAGTCAACATCACCATTAATATTATTGACAATAAAATTGGTAATGGGCTCTCAATTTTCAAATCTCTCATCTAGTAATTACAATGATACCGAGATTTTATATCCTCTGAGAGCTCATAAATTCTAGGCATCGCTTTTTTTTTTTGTTCACAATTTATCATAAAAATATGAAATTGAACATAAAATAAAATAGTTTGAGTAGCAACAAATATAACGGAATTAATCCAACGTCGTCAACTCCTCCTCGTAGAAAGAAAAATAGAAGTACAGGGATTTCAGTAAAAAACACACACAGACACGTACTGGCTTCTTTACAGTTTTATTGTCTCACGGCGAATGATTTAGCTCTATCAGTTTATCTTTACAGGTTTCTCTCTCACATCCACCACTCCCTCTCCCTCCCTCCCTCTCTACTCGCTTTGCTTCTCTTTTTTTTTTCTTCTGTTAGCCCGGCTCTTGCGACAGTGACAAGACTGTGAAAATGGAGAGGAAGCAGGGGTTCTTTTCAGTGGTTAGAGGACTATCACCGGGGAGGTCACGAGCGAAGAGTCCAGCGAGGAGTGCATCACCAATGTCCAGTTTGTTACGGAGGAGAAAAGGACATGGACAGCACGTGGCAAAGCAAGAGCCCTTGATCATACCTAGATCAGGGAGCTTGAGGCCAGCGGAAGCTCTATCGCCGTTGAAAGAGGGACCGGATCAAGATGACGGTGGAGATTCAAGGATGGAAGGTAAGTGGGGTCATTGGATGAAAGGACAGCTTTCAAGAGGAGGACCGTCTTCAGTTGTGTCTTCCTCATCAAATGCTTGTAATAACACTAGTAAACGGTCCGATCTGAGGTTATTACTTGGTGTCTTGGGTGCCCCGCTTGCTCCGGTTCACGTTAGCACTGCCGAGCCTTTGCCTCACCTTAGTATAAAAGATACTCCCATTGTGAGTCGCTTCTCTCTCTCTCCCTGTTGCATTTTTTTTCTCAGCGTTAATCTTAACACCGAATTATCTTATTGCTTAAAATAACAAAAAAAAAGTTTTTTTCTGGATTTCTGCTAAAGAAATTGTTTTATTCATTTGGTTTCTAGCTAATTTACTTTATAGTAATGTGATAACTGCTTCAGTTGAGTAAAGTTTAGTTGCTGTGCTCTTATGCAAAAAGTTGATTCCTTGATGAAATGTTGAAATCAAAGTGGGTTTCTTTGTTTTCATTCCCTGCTTGTTTAGGAGCAACACTTTTTTTTAAAACGAAATAGGGATGTTTGTTGATAGAATCACTCGGAAGATTTCACGATACTCGAGCTGTAACTATCAATATTTACAGCACTGGAAAAAGATTTAAACAAGAATGAGAGATTCAACGCACTAAAAAGTGATGAGAATATCTGTCCTATTCTCTAATTTCTTTTTTCCTATATCAGTCCCTCTCTCTCCTGTGCTGCAAGTTTTAGTAGTTACTGCTTGAGCATCATAGAATTTCTCGAGACAATCACTCACACTTTGGTTTGTGATGTAAGATTCTATTCCTTGGGTTTGTGTATCTGGAAATATACGCAATATGGTATGATTACTCTTTAATACGTTGCTTGTGTATGTAGCTAAAACAAAGGGGGAAATGTGTTTGGAATCACCTTTTTTCTTCAAAAAAGAAAAAGAAAAAAAAGATGTTGTTGATTAGTTGACTCTTTGCTATTGCTAGATTGATCGATAATGCTTATACAACACTACACGGGGTATGCCCTTTTATTTTAATAATATACATGCTAAGGTGGTTTTATGTTGGTTATTGCAGGAAACTTCATCTGCTCAGTACATATTACAGCAGTACACAGCAGCATCAGGAGGGCAGAGGCTTCAGAATTCCATTCACAATGCATATGCTATGGGGAAGGTGAGGATGATAGCTTCAGAATTTGAGACGGCTAACAAGGTCACTAGAAATAGGAATTCTTCCAAAGCAGCAGAGTCTGGCGGATTTGTTTTGTGGCAAATGAATCCGGATATGTGGTATGTTGAGCTTGCACTTGGTGGAAGCAAGGTTCATGCCGGCTGCAATGGGAAGCTCGTGTGGAGGCATACACCTTGGCTTGGTGCGCATGCTGCTAAAGGTCCTGTTAGACCCTTGCGCCGTGCACTTCAGGTGAGATACTTCTCATCTTTCGCTCATTTTATACCCAACAAACAGACAGTTCTTTGATCCAATGATTATTTAAATGCTCATGTTCAATCCCAGGGCCTTGATCCAAGAACAACTGCAAGCATGTTTACTAATTCAAGATGCATTGGGGAGAAGAAGATCAATGGAGATGATTGCTTTATCCTCAAGATATGTGCAGATCCTGCAACTCTCAAGGCTAGGAGTGAAGGGCCAGCAGAGATCATAAGGCATGTTTTGTTTGGCTACTTCAGCCAGAAAACAGGACTCCTTGTTCATTTAGAAGACTCTCATTTGACCCGCATACAAAACAATGGAGGTGACGCCGTTTACTGGGAGACCACAATCAATTCTTTCCTTGATGATTACAGGCTAGTGGATGGTATTATGATTGCTCATTCCGGGCGTTCAGTAGTAACCCTTTTCCGGTTTGGAGATACTGCAATGAGCCACACTAGGACCCGAATGGAAGAAGCATGGGCAATTGAAGAAGTGGCGTTCAATGTCCCTGGCCTGTCCATGGACTGTTTTATTCCTCCCGCTGAATTAAGGTTTGCTTCTGTTAGTGAAACCTGTGAGCTTCCTCGCAGTCAGAGGGTAAAGCCTGTCGTGGCTGCTTCATCCCATCGTGCTAAGGTTGCTGCACTAGAGAGATCTCATGAAAGCGCTCCTAACAATATGATGTGGAAAACAGATGTTTAGAGGGAAGGGGCGGGAAAGGGCTTGTGGTATCTGATCAACACTGCTAGATTAGGCGTCTAGTTTTACTGTTACCAGCCAATTAGAAGGAGAATGGTAAAGGTAGGAACTTATTAGTGGTTTTGTGAAGTATTGGCATTGAATCAATGTCCCTTTGAATTTGTAAATAGAGCATAGTCATTTACATATTTTCTCGGGTTCTGGTTGAAAACTTATTCTCAAGGAAGAATTCCATCATGGAACCAGAGCTTGTGTTTATGGCGGGTGACAGAGCTGACAAAGGTTGGTATTCCGTTCACCCTCCTGGAATAGTGGATTGCTGAGGTTCCATTTCCTTGTTTGGCTTCTCAAAAAGATCTCATCCATGAAGCCATTCAATTGCAAGTGCACCTTCTCAGTTTATGCTCGAGTTCTCTAAACGTTCTGTTGACTTGCGCTGTAGCAGAAATGCAAGCAACATATCAAATGTTGAGGCAGACCTAGTGTTGGGCTTCTGGAATATTTGATCTTGTCCATGGCCATGTCAATGCATACGCTGCGACAGTAGTTGATATGCGACAGTTACTGGACCAAACCAGAACTGGGAGCTCTAAAGCCCAATTAGGTAGATAATTTCTTCACGGACTCCCCAGCCTGGGCGATTACTTTACCGTGTTGTCGGGGCACAAGCCTTGATGGTCCGTAGCCTTGATTTTGCTTCATGCCTCTTGGTATTGTTGTCATCAATTCAATTTGGTGAACAATCGATTTAGAACTTGGTTTTTAATTGGAATTTTATATATATATATATATATATATATATATATATATATATATATATATATATATAAAAACAGTGTTGTTTTTATTTTAAGAAATTAGATTAATCCAATCGATCCAAAAATTGACGTGGCCAACTTGTAGTCTCAACAAGATCCGAGGGAGTCTTGCAACTATATTTAAGGTTCTCAAAAATAAACAACGAGATTCTTTTACACTATTTGTTTGTGGTACTGTTGATTAATGCGACATGGGAGAAGGAAGTACTTGGTGGTCAAGTTTACCTTCGAGGAAAAAGGGAGCTGTAATCATGTAAAACACAACCAGGTTACGCATTATAGACCTCGCTAGACAGTAGGACACAGCCACTGACTGCGAGAGGGAACCTCGTTGTTTTGTTAGGGTTGTGAGATTGCCAGATAAAAGGCGAGATTTTTGTGGGGTTTTTTCTTTCTATTTTTGTGGATCATTTGTCAATATGCATAGTTTATCAAGATTTTTTTGTGGAACCTCGTTTTTATCTAAGCTAAGTATGCTTTTTATCAAACCCCTAATGTAAAATAAGTTATTAAACCCGGCCCATACCATAACGGGCTTAGAGCCCACTCATGGGCAGTTCTCATAGTTTCTTTCAGCCACTTGTTTTCTGCAGGTATGCGGAATGGACAATATGCAGACCATATTGTTTATTTTATTAAACCAGGAGAATAGAGTCTCATGCACGCAGAGTGCGATCAATTTCTTAAGTATTTCCAGCGATTTCCTCTCATTATATTCGAGCACGTGATGTGAGGTTAGTACCACCATTCATGTTAAGAATTACGAGAAAAAATATATAAAAAATAATCATAAATTAAAAATAAATAAAAAATAGATAAAAAAGATTTCACTGCTGTTGATTTGTATATTTATAGCTAATCTTATTATGATCTTAGGGTTTTTAAAGAAAGAAATTTCAATTATCAAATTATAATGTATCTAATTTTTGTCCATAGACAGTCCAATCACTTTATACATTCTTTTTTTTAATGACTTTTTTTATCGCGGTTTTTGTAATTAAATATGAATGAAAATTTTAAATTATTTCATTTAAAAATAAATTTATTTTGTTTTTTTATTTATTGTAAAAATACAAAAAAATGTGAAATTTTATTGCACTCTCAAGTCTCAACTAGGCAGCGAGGGTAAGCTAGCCCTACAATCACACCCATCAAACTCGGAATTTACACGTGAAGCCAGATTTGTGTTAGGTAGGCTAGCCCCTGCGTCCATCACTTAATGGGCCCAAACTGGGCTCCTCCATTTGAAGTGGGGTCTACCATGATTAAGCTAAATCCTGTGGTGTGGATTAGTTTGTCTGTTTCCCGGCCCATAAAGGACAAATAAATGTTTGTTGCGAATTATGAACAACGGTTCTCCAATTCCATCTCTTGCAAAAGCCCATGTCCCCATATTTGTATCCTGTGATTATAAGAGGAAGAAAAATGACAACATTCACCAACTTTCGACTTGTCGTGTTGTTGTTAGGACAGACAGAATTTCTTTAGATTTTTATTTTTAATATAGTGCGTTAAAATTATAAAAAATATACTCTTTTAAGCAAAAACTATTTTTTTTTTTTAATAACCGGGGTATCCGGGTCAGCTTACGTGCACCATAACTAATCCCCGGACTCACTGAACATCCTGCAAATCCAGTGAGCATATAAGACACCGCGGGAGTGACAGGGGTGCATGGTGGGACTTGAACCCTGGTGCAAAAGAAGGAAACAAGTCCCTTCAACCGCTAGGCCAAGACCCCACTTGCAGCAAAAACTATTTTTAAAATTGAATTAAGAGACTGACAATTGAAACGGTGGCGGGCAGTGGGCACTAGCAATCTGCTGTATAAAAAATATAAATGAAATTACTAAATCATTAATTAATTATCATCACTAATAGATTAATTAATTAATCTTCTTGTATTCTTAGAATATCGTCACGAATTTGAATATCTGCATGCGTGACAGCAGACGTAAATATCTGCCAGGCCTGAAAAATCATTTTTAAACCATTCCATACCGTCGTCCACACCACCTATATAACAATCTTCAAGAAGTGGCACCATAGAAACCTAACACAACAAACAAGTTTGCGAGACAGTGAAGATTGACTCTTGGTTAGAACTTAGAATCTTGTCTAGAAAATGAGCAGGTGGTGGGCAGGAGCTATCGGAGCTGCCGAGGTAACTCAAATTAAACCAACCCCATTCACAAATCTTCATCACTTTATTTGAATTTGATAATTGTGTTTTAACTTGGCATTTCATCTGTTGGCAAATGTTTTGCAGAAGCAAGCTGAAAATGGAAACTCGTCACAAGGACACCAGAGCGTGGCCTTGGTGGTAGGAGTAACTGGAATTGTTGGCAACAGTTTGGCTGAAATCCTTCCACTATTCGACACGCCTGGTGGTCCATGGAAAGTCTACGGGGTGGCCCGTCGTCCACGGCCAAACTGGAACCTAGACCACCCAGTTGAATACATTCAATGTGACATCTCTAACATGGCAGACACTCAAGCAAAACTCTCCCAGCTAACTGATGTTACTCACATTTTTTATGTCACATGGGCCCTCCGATTCACGGAGGCCGAGAACATCGAAGCTAATAACCTCATGTTCCGCAATGTCCTTCAGGCTGTTATCCCCAACGCCCCCAATCTCAAACATGTTTGCCTCCAATCTGGTCTTAAACACTATGTTGGTCCATTCGAGTTGGTAGGTAAGATCGAACCACATGATACTCCTTACACAGAAGATCTGCCCAGATTAAACGCGCCCAACTTTTACTACGAGTTAGAAGATATTTTAGCTGAGGAAGTGGCAACGAAAGAGGGAGTGACTTGGTCTGTGCACAGGCCGCATACAATTTTCGGGTTTTCTCCATATAGTTTGATGAACATGATGGGCACTCTCTCTGTTTACGCTGCTATATGTAAACATGAAGGGATGCCTTTACTATTCCCTGGGACTGAATCAGTTTGGAATGCTTATTCCATCGCCTCTGATGCAGATCTGATTGCTGAGCAGGAAATTTGGGCAGCTGTGGATCCTAATGCACAAAATCAAGCGTTTAACATCCACAATGGAGATGTTTTTAAGTGGAAGCATTTGTGGAAGGTTTTGGCTGAACAGTTTGGGATTAGAAAATACGGGTTGCCTGAGAGTGGGAAGACAGTGAGCTTGACGGAGTTGATGAAGGATAAAGGAGCGGTGTGGGACAAAATTGTGAAGGACAATCAGCTGTTGCCCAACAAATTGGAGGAGGTAGGAGTGTGGTGGTTTGCAGATTTTGTGTTGGGTACAGAATCCATTATTTCGTGCATGAATAAGAGCAAGGAGCATGGGTTTCTAGGGTTTAGAAATTCCAAGAATTCCTTGATTTCGTGGGTGGATAAGTTGAAGGCTCACAAGATCGTGCCTTGAGCTCGGTACTGGATTTTGGTTTACTTTTCTTCCTGCTGCTGTCATGCTGTTTTAAGAAATAATTTGGAAGATGAACGGATTTTCTTAATGTTGATGATTTCTATTTAAGCATATCTGAATTCTGAAGAAAAATGTATTTGCTGGAGGTCTATTTCTCTCTGTTCTTGTTCTTGTTAGAATTTTATATGAAAAAAATTGGACTGGACTGGAGTTAATATTAATTAACAACTTGCTTAGTTGCAACTCGTTTATTGTCTACTGCACAGCACGAATCGAATTAGGAAAAAAAAATGCACTAGAATTATTTAATATTTTTATTACATTTAGTCTAATATTTTATATTTTAAGTTTGAAATTAAACCTTATAAAACTTGGTTTAATTTAACCTAGTCCACGGTAGCTAGGTTTTGTTAGCATTGAGAGAGTTTGCAGAATTGAAAGAAGAATTAGTTTAGAGAAGGGAAGAGGGAGAAGATAGAAAAGAGAAGGAGATTGAAATTTGAATAATTGTTGTATTGATATTCTGTTTTTGCATATATTTATTGTGTGTGCACTTCTCTATTTATACACATTACACTATTCTAGAATATTCTTCTATACTCTAACATCCCCCCTCAAGCTCATGCTTTGATGAACCAAGCATGAGATTGCAGCAATGGAGAAGAAATACATAAGTATTGAATCCTTTTTGATAAAAAAAAATACTATGTAAAAGAAAGATGAGTTTGAATGCGATTGAGAAGAAAAAGAAAAATGCTCGAATGGCAAAAAAGATAAAAGAGAGAGAAGACATTTCATATGTCTATGTCTTGATTGACATTTCATTTGTCTACTTTAGTTTTTCTGAAGTTTTTCCTTTGTCTACTTCAGTTTTTTTCTGAAGTTTTTCATCTTTGAGAAGAGAGGGATGAGAAGAAAGAAATGGGAGGTAAAAGAGGTGATAGAAGGGGTTTGAATTTCCTTTGTCTACTTCAGTTTTTCTGAAGTTTTTCATTTGGCTACTTCAGTTTTTTTTTCCTGAAGTTTTTCATTTGCCGATGAATTTCTTAATCTGTGTAAGAATTCATTTTGTAATTTTTTTTTTATGAATTTCTTAATCTTTGTAAGAATTCATTTTCTACTTCTTAATCATATTGATTTCTTTCTTTCTTTATTCTTTGTTTTTTTTTTCGATTTTTTTTTAAAACGGAAGCATGAGACACATAAAACGGCACATCACACACAGACGACAACATACAAAAACATACAATCTAGGGTTTCACAACTTATTCCTCTCAGCCGCTTCAGCCTCTTCTCTTCTCTGCCAAAAAATTTGCACTTCATCTTGTCGAATTTCTCTTTCAACAGCCTCACATCCTGACAAATAACGGATATTTCTCCTTGCAATGTTTCAACAACACAACCACGGTCCATAAGAAACTCCCGCAGCTTAGCATTCTCCTCTGCCTCCTTTTGTAGAATTTTTGACTCTTGCACCACCTTCGCCATTATGATTTCTTGCTCGACAAGAGCATTTTGTGCAGCCTCCTCCTTTTCCAGCTTCTCTAACTCAGCTGTTTCATTAGCTCCTCTGCTGCATCTACTTATTATTGCTCTCTTTGCGACGAGACTCAACGAAAACATGTCTCTTTCTAATTCTCATTGCTTGTTGCTGAATCTGGAACAGAGAAACGTTCTTGCTTAACATATAATGAAGATTCACCTGCCGCTGGGATTTAACCTTCCTTGGGCTCTGTCTTTGTCGCAGCCATCGTGTCTCTCTGCTTTGGATATGGATTCAGATCTGAAGGAGCGACATTTGTTTAGAGCAACAGCTCATATGGCTTATTTGAGAAATTGAGAGGTGTGCCTGAACCAAGCATGAGGTTTGTCCGAGTCTTCACCTTTCCGGTGAGATCTTTCACTTGGATCTCCCTGCTTTTATTTCTCACTTCTCTCTCTTTCTTTTTTTTTTGGTTTTCGGCAGACTCTTTGAACACTAAATGTTTGATTTATGGATTGGAGACGGTGGAGAGAGGAGGAGCAGAAAAAAGAAGATGATATAGCAGCAACACAAATCTATATTTTAAAGAAGAACAGAGGAAATCACAGAGACTGAAACTATTATTGAAGGAGCAATTATCAATTCGTAGGAAGAGAACGAAAGTACCAGAAACAGACGATATAACGTGCAAAGTATATTACTGAGACTGGAGATTTGAAAAGGATAGAACTGATATTACCATGAGAGATATTGTAAATGAGGAGCAGCAGCGGCATGGATGATCATCTTCAGTTTTTTTTTTTTGAATGATCCATTGAAGGATTAGATTGCGGAAGCTTGGATCAATTCATGCGTTAGCCAAAATAGCTCTGATACCATGTTAGCATTGAGAGAGTTTGCAGAATTGAAAGAATAATTAGTTTAGAGAAGGGAAGAGGGAGAAAAGAGAGGGAGACTGAAATTTGAATAATTGTTGTATTGATATTCTGTTTTTGCATACATTTGTTGTGTGTGCAATTCTCTATTTATACACATTACACTATCTAGAATATTCTTCTATACTCTAATAGGTTTGCCCAACTGATTAGCCAAGAAAATCTAAAGAACTGTTAAATCAGATTAAAAAAAATGGACACGGTCAAAAACTGGTTCTAATTCGATTAATTATACCAGTTTTGTATGTCATGGGTTACCGAGTGCATGCAACAAAAATCACCGAGTCATGAATGTACGAGTTGATGGTGCAGTCATCAGGGACCAACATGATACCATTTTTTTTTAATGACCGGAGTGTCCAGGCCAGCTTGCGCGCACCTCGACTATTCCCCGGGCTCACTTGAACATCCTACAAGCCCAAATGATCATGTAAGACACCACGGGAGTGACAGAAGTATCAAGCAGGGATCAACCAGGGTACTAGAGAGGGGGATACCCTCCAGCTCCCACTGAGACTCGAACTCAGTCCCAAGAAAGAGAGCGCCCCCCAACTTACCGTTGGACCAGACCCCACAATTTTGATAGGTGAGGAGGGTGTATTTATAGATTAGGATTTTTTATTTGCCTGTTTTTGTATTATGAAAAGGGAGAAAATTGGTGTTTTGCTGTGTTTACTTGCTTCAAACTGTTCGAGCAGCCAGAGTGTCGTGCACAAACTGTGGGGAAATGAAAGTAAAAAATATAAAACTCAAATTTCAATAAATTTAGTTTTGACAAATAAAATTAAAAAAATAATTATAAAAAGACATAAAAACAAATGGAATCAGTAAAAATTAACTTGTAAAACTCATAACTTGAGTAATAAAAAATATATAATTTTATAAAAAATAGATGGAAAAAGATCCTGAAGATTAATTCTTAATTAATCTATTATTAAAAAAAACTTGAATCCATTAAATCCATGGTTTATAATTGATTATAGGTTTAGAAAAATTTCATAAAAAAATAATTTTCTAAAAGAAATGTATAAAGTAAATTTAATATTAAAAAAGAAAATTAAAACTAAAAATATAGATATGCATGTAGATTAAAAAAAGAAGGAAAAGGAATATTGTTTTAGTGAATTGTATTATATGACGAGAGATACAGTAAAATCATCTCTCTGTTTTTAAAATTTGAATAAGCTAAATCAAATTACACATTAATCCTCTAAACTAATGTTAAATTTAATACAAATTAAAACTCGAATCACGTTTTTATCATAGCTTTTTTCGGATAATCCCGAAAGGCAGGCAGCACTAGAAAACTCTATCTAGTTGTCACCTAGGTCATAGCTCGCGTCACACACTCTTGTTTTCACGCGAGAACCAATTTTAAAAGGGAGATTCATTTAGCCAACACATTACCAGAAGAAGCAGCAAGGTAACATGAGCTGGTGGTGGTCCGGTGCTATTGGCGCTGCCAAGGTAAGAATGGAACAATCCTCTCCCGAGCTATCATACATCCACGCCCATGTTAATAAATATAACTAATTTGTTGTCTTTGATTCAATCCGCAGAAAAAACTTGATGAAGATGAAGCACCACGAGGTTATCAAAGCGTGGCCCTGATTCTAGGAGTTACGGGGATTGTCGGCAACAGTTTGGCGGAGATTCTCCCTCTCTCCGACACACCTGGTGGCCCATGGAAAGTCTACGGCGTGGCCAGACGTCCACGCCCCGATTGGAACGAGGATAATCCGGTGGAGTACATCCAGTGCGACATCTCCGATACTGCCGAAACCCAATCGAAGCTTTCTAAGCTGACTGATGTGACCCACATCTTCTATGTTACCTGGGCCAGTAAACCCACGGAGGAGGAGAACTGCGAGATTAATGGTCTCATGTTCCGTAACGTCCTCCAGGCTGTTATACCAATCGCTCCCAATCTCTGCCATGTCTGCCTCCAAACAGGAGGAAAACACTACGTGGGTCCTTTTGAGCTGTATGGCCAGATCGAAGCTCATGATCCACCTTTCACGGAAGATCTGCCCAGATTAAATGGTCCCAACTTTTATTACACTTTAGAAGATGTTATGCTCGAGGAAGTGGCAAAGAGAGAAGGAGTGACTTGGTCCGTTCACCGGCCTGATGTTATCTTTGGGTTTTCGCCTTATAGCTTGATGAATTTGATTGTCACTATGTCTGTTTACGCTGCCATATGCAAGCACGAAGGAGCTCCTTTAATCTTTCGTGGATCAAAAGAGGCATGGAATTGCTACGTAATCGCTTCCGATGCAGATCTGATTGCAGAGCATGAAATTTGGGCGTGTGTGGATCCTAATGCACAAAATGAAGCTTTTAATATCCACAACGGAGATCTGTTCAAATGGAAGCATTTGTGGAAGATTTTAGCAGAAGAATTCGGGATCGAAGAACACGGATTTGAAGAGGGAGAGAGTAATATAACCTTCGCCGAAGCGATGAAAGACAAGGAACCAGTGTGGGAGGAGATTGTGAAGAAGAACCAGCTACTGCCAAACAAGCTGGAGCAAGTTGGTGGATGGTGGTTTGCAGATTTGATTTTCGGTGGTCCAGGCGTCGTCACGAATTTGAACAAGAGCAAGGAACACGGATTTCTGGGATTTCGAAATTCCAAGAAATCGTTTGTTTCGTGGCTAGACAAGATGAAAGCTTACAAGGTTGTGCCTTGATACGGGTGGTGTTATGTCTGTTTTTGAGGATGAACTTGGAGATCGGTCAAGGCTGTGTTCTGTATCAGGGTTCGTCATCACATTTATCGGGCCTTGATTCAGAATTGATAAGAAAAAATAGGCAAGCAGTGTTAGATTATCGAGTCAACTCGCTTGTCATTGAATAAACATGTTTCAGTAATTTTATTACAATATCTTATCGATTGGATTATTAAAATTCAACCTGGTTAATTTTCTTACAAGTTTAATAGTTTGAGAATTGGGTTGGATCACGTTTTAGAGTCACGGGTTTTTTTAGTCGGGTCGTCGGGCCGGATTGGCAACCATGTTTGTCATTGAGTCAAATTGTATTTGGAGTGTTGTAGTAAAGTTATTATCAGCGAGCTAGAAATGGTTTGCCGTTACGGTAAAATTGTTATTTTATTATATTTTGTTTTTGGGTGGAAAAAATGAGTTTTTGTTACTAAGATACTCTTGGTTTTTTTTTAGGTTCCATTGATTATTAAAAATTATTTAAAGGGATATTAGTTTTTTCAAGGAAAATTATGTTTTATCCTCAAAATCAATAAAATCCAGGAGCTTCATTTTCAAACTAGTGAGGGGTATTTTAGTGATTTTCATATATATTTTTTTTGACGCGGTAGATGTCACCGTGACCAAACTTATTTTTTATCATGTTCCTAGAATCACCACCATGTTATGTTCTTTTTCTCTACATGTGACGCATGCCGTTTGATAATGAATGATTGATTGTGAGTATTTGTTTTTCAATATTTTATCTCTCCTGCTAGAAAAAATAAATGATTTTTCTCTTTGTTTTGAGTATTTTAATTTTAGTTTTTATTCTCTGATTATTTATTTTTGCTATTGCTCGTTATAGAAAAGTGTTAGCTTATCTTCAATTCAGTCATTCAATCATAATTTTTCATATGTTATTTTTCGTGCCTTTGTTCTTTTGATTTTTTTAATTTCCTTTCTTTGGCTTTTTTGTTAATTTCTTACTAGTTTTCAATTTCATCCTTTTTTTATTTTGACCCTTATCTTTGATTTGTTTTTTTTCTTTTGTTAAAGTTATTTGTTGCTCCAATTTAACCCTCCAGTTGAGAATCTTGGTTTGTCTTCTAATTTATTTTTTATTTTGATTTTCATCTTTTTTCTTTTAATTATATATTTTTAGATTCGTTTATATAATTGATTTTTTCTCATTTTTGTACTTCGATGTGTGATTTGTTGGGGATTGGACTTTGGATTCTTTTCATTTCTAGTGCTTCCGATCTAATGACTCGGATTACAAATTTAAAAATATATATTTATGATTTAATGTCATTCATTTTGTTTTTCCATTCTTTGCTCATTTTCTTTTATGATTTTGTTATCATACATTAGTTTTTTTTTTGTTTTTTTTAAAAAACAATTGTTTTGTGATTATCTTCGGTCTCTTTTTATAAGTTTCATGGTTTAACTCATGAGTTTTGCAGATATTTTTTTGAGTATATATATATATATATATATATATATATATATATTAAATTGTATTTGATTTTTAAAAATATTATTCTAATTCATCCAATATTTATCTTTAAATAATATTTGTGGTGTGTCTGGTCTTGTATCATATTTTATTTTGTGCGGTAGTTTAACTAATCGGTTTTATTTTTATTTTTTTTTATTTCTATTATCTTTTATTAATCTAAACAAACAAATTCAATAAACAAGACAAGATAATTGTCTTATTTCACATAATTAAATATCTTGATTAAATATCTTTTAATTGATGTCAACAACTTTTTTGCCTCCATTATGTATATAAATGATTGTTGATTTATTTAATTGGATAATTAAATAAGCTCTTTGATTTTTTTATGTAGAAAAACACATCAAGATAGTGTGGAATGACTTTCTGTTAATATTTTTTTGTTGATTATTTATATAAATGATTATCAATTTATTTACATATATCTTAACTGATTTTACAGACATTAAAATTAAAATATCTGTGCAAAGAAAATGCTAAGACCAAATAATTGTCAAATGCAAAGAAAATGCTTAGAGATGCTGCTCATTACCTTACAGCTCAGCAACACGATGCAACTCGTCAATCTAAATCCAGGTTGCCCCACAAGTAACATCGAAGTTCCAAAAATCCCCAACGCAACGAAGACCGATCAACTCAAGCCATCGTGGACGGTACATGATAGATAGATACATCACATTTTGGAATCGGTTTGCTATTGCGGTGCAAATAGATGTTAACTATTTTATTTTTTATTTTTTATTTTTAGATTTTTTTGATGTGGTGTTAAAAATAATGTTTTTTAAATCATATTTTTAAGTGTAAAACATTTTAAAAAATAATTATTATTAGACATCTAAACACCCTGTTAATCTTATATAATAAGAATTTTATCATCCTTGAATATCGTATTCGACGTATTGTGATTATAGACTACAATTTAATCTTTACTTGATATATATTGGTCTGAATTTATATGAAAGGTATTTTTAGTTTAAAATGGAAAAACAAAAATAAATATTATTGCGATGTATGGTTCTTTGAAAAAGAATCTCTAAGTTTATTTTTTAATTTTTTTTTATAAAACATATTAAAATTATAAAATAAAATAAATATTATTTAAAAGCAAATATATTTTTAAAAAATATACAAAACAGAAATCACAGCATTCCCATGTGGTTTAGCAGACAAGAAGAGAGGAAAAGTATACCATATGTCACACTAGCAAATGAAAAGAAGAATTCGAGTAGCTTAATTATCGGCTCGTGTAAAATTAGTCTAGCTGTAGTTTAATCCTTGATGCGTGTTAAGTTAGTCGATCGCCATCGGCATAAAAATCACCTTAATCAACATTGATCATGGGTTAATTAAATAGTTTTTTTGTTTTAAAAAAAAACACCTCCCGTGATTTTTTTTATTTTAAATTAAATATTTTTTTATTTTTAAATTATTTTCACATGCTAATATCAAAAATAAAATTTTAAAAATAAAAAAATATTATTTTAATATATTTCTAAAAAAAAACAATTTCAAAAACAATACAAAACCATCTTCTCAATCAGTTTTATTGTAAAAGAAAAGAAATTGAAAACGAACAGTATATCAAAACTCATGTACGAAGCACGTGACAAAAAGATTGGAATCGGTCGGTTGTCATTTCAACGTTAATTCAGAAATGACGTGGCTTATCCATGATGCTGTCTACTTTAGCACTCATGACTAGGGACACGAATTTAATCCGAATTCATGGACCGACCCGATCAAAATAATTTAGCATTCATGTAATAATATATTTTTATTTAATCACATTAAAATAATTTCACAGTACTTTATATTTATTTATATTTTGCTAACCTACTATATAATTCTGGAGGTAAGATATTTTCTACCTTGAGCTGGTAAGCATGCCTAGATATTTAAAGGGAGTCTTCCTGATAATTCAAAAATGGCAGGTGGTGGGAACGTTTTGGATTGATATTTAATATAATACATGTTTTCCTTTTCTCATGATTATGATTAATGGTTTAGCTATAGTTGTAAAAAAACGATTCCTCCTGTTCTTGATTTCAAGAGTTCTGATCTAGTATTCTTGATCTTTTTTTCTCATTTTTATGAACGTATAAATTGATTTAAAAATATTTCCATTTAAAAAAATTGATTTCAAGCTGTCGGGTTGTAAATGTATGTTTTTCTTCCCTGTTTGTCGTAAAGTGATGGTTTGTAAATGTGATTAAGATTGTTTTTGAAAGTATTTTTTGTTAAGAGATTTATTAAAATAATATTTTTATTTTTTAAAAAATTATTTTTCAAATTAGTACAAGAAAATGATATAAAACATTATTTTTTTTAAATTTAAAGTAAAAAATAAAAATAAAAAATCTTTAAATCTTTTCAAAAATATTTTTGAAACACAATGCTAAACAGATTTGATAGAATTATCCTTCAATTGATAGAATTTCACTTTATAACTATTCTAAAAATTATTTTATATATCCCGAACCAACATGTTTTTGTCTTTTTCTCTCATAAAATATTTAGAAATCATTTTGAAATTGTGTGGTTTATATCACTTATGTGTGGATATCATTTATTTGATTGAAGTCACGAAGACAAAAGTCTAAAATAAATGTGTATATAAAATTGTTTTATAATAAATTTTATCTTTTCATAAAAAAAAAAAAAACATATTTCTTCCCATTCCAAGATAATAACTAAACCCCACACACACTATCCCAATAAGTTGAGATGAGTCCGACATCACACCAAACATCTAAACCCCACACACACTATCCCAATAAGTTGAGATGAGTCCGACATCACACCAAACATCTCCAACATAACATTGGTATCGTTGGATGTTTCGAGTATATCCAAGGAGAGTTCATTCAAGTCCAAGGGGGCTGCTCTTTACGAACCGCTATTCAATATCTACCGGCTTTTCTATGGATTTTTTTGTTTGTTTTTGAATCACAAGATGGGGTCTCTTTTGAAGCACGCGAGCTATGGAAAGACCGTTAGTTTGTGATAAATTTAATTTTTTAAAGAGTTTTATTTAGGAATATATTAAAATAATAATTTTATTTTTAAAAAATTACTTTTATATTATTATATCAAAATAATATAAAAACACTAAAAATCCTTATTTTAAATAATTTATTTAAAAAAAAATCACTAACAAGATCGAAAATTATATTTTAACTCAAAGTTACATGTCTAGTCCTGCGTTCGCGTTGGGCTAAAGAGTATAAAATCCTTCTCGATCAAATTATTTTATTTAATATATTTTTACCATATAGTAGTTTATTCAGAAGAAAAACTAGCATCTATTCGAGCAGCTGAGAGGGGGGTTGAGAAATATGGGTGTTTTTAACATAATTATTTTTTATTTTGAATTTTATTTTGATGTTTTTAAATAATTTTGCAGTATTAATGTCAAAAATTATTTAAAAAAAAATAAAAAAACATATTATTTTAATATATTTTTAAACGAAAAACATTTTAAAAAAATCTTAACCAAATTCTCAAATATGCACTTAACATGCTTTATTTCTAAAAGTTTAGAAATAATTTGATATAAAATTCCCCCTTAATGATTTAATATTTGATTGAATTTTCTACCAAAAAAATATCATTTTAATAAAAATAGCTAATGTGGCTTTAATTCAGATTTTTTTTCCAAAAAAAAATCTAGATAACATTAGGTTGTTTTTAAATTTTCAAAACGTTTTGAAGATGTTGTATTTTTTTTGTTTTAAATTGTTCATTTTTTATTTTTTTAATATATTAATATTAAAAATAAGTTTTAAAAATTATAACTATCATGATACCTAGGACAGCCATCGCGCCTGTACGTCTCACAGCACCCTTATTTAATGCGACTGCACACGAATTATTATTGCTATCTGCTTGCTTTTATTATTTTTAAACCCCCCTCTCTGTCTTTCCAAAACAAAATGAGCTGGTGGTGGGCTGGTGATCTTAGTGCTGCCTGGGTAATTAAGATCATATATATTTAATTAGATATACTTGGTTAATTACTGTAATTTTGTGACCTCATTTGTTTTTCCTGTCCTGATTCAATTTGCAGAAGAAACCAGAAGCTCCAGGGGGAGAAGGAAGCTACCAGAGCGTGGCCTTGATAGTAGGCGTAACAGGAATTGTCGGCAACAGCCTGGCAGAAATCCTCCCAAGCCCCGACACTCCAGGCGGTCCATGGAAAGTTTATGGAGTAGCCCGTCGTCCTCGCCCAAACTGGCATGAGAATTGCCCAGTGGAGTACATCCAGTGTGACATCTCAGACTCGGCGCAAGCAAAATCAAAGCTTTCTCAGCTCACTGATGTCACTCACATTTTTTATGTCACCTGGGCGAGCCGGTCCAACGAAGCAGAGAACTGCAAGATCAATGGCCTCATGTTCCGAAACCTTCTTCAGGCTGTTGTCCCCATCGCCACCAATCTCCGCCACGTCTGCCTCCAAACAGGAACCAAGAACTACATTGGCCCTTTCGAGTCATTTTACAATTTCGACTCCCATGAACCTCCTTACTCGGAGGATCTGCCGAGATTAAAGGTAGACAATTTTTACTACACTTTGGAAGATGTTATGTTTGAGGAAGTGGCAAAGAAAGAGGGAGTGACCTGGTCTGTTCACCGTCCGGATATCATATTTGGATTCTCGCCGTATAGCTTGATGAATATAATTGTAACTCTTTCTGTTTATGCTGCTATATGCAAGCACGAGGGAGCTCCGTTGATGTTTCCAGGTTCTAAAGAGGCGTGGAATTGTTACGCGATCGCATCAGATGCTGATGTGGTGGCAGAGCAAGAAATCTGGGCATGCGTGGAGCCTAATGCTCAGAACCAAGCGTTCAATATCCACAACGGAGATTACTTCAAGTGGAAGCATTTATGGAAAGTCCTGGCTGCGCAGTTTGGGATAGAAAAGTACGGGTTCGAAGAGGGCGGGGAAAGAGTGACCTTGGCCGAGAGGATGAAAGACAAAGGGCCAGTTTGGGAGGAGATAGTGAAGAAGAACCAGCTGTCTCCTACTAAGTTAGAGCAGGTTGGGGGCTGGTGGTATGTGGATACCATGCTTAGCGGCGATGCTTTTATATCTTGCATGAATAAGAGCAAGGAACATGGATTCTTTGGGTTTAGGAATTCCACCAAATCATTTGCGTATTGGATTGGTAAGATGAGATCCCAGAAGATCGTCCCCAGTTGAAGTGGTTTGTTTTCCATTTTGTTTGTATTAGGTACTGCATGTTTGTAACTTGCTGCTCGGTAGTGTTGAAAAATAAAGAGCTCCGAGGGAGAGGTGGATTACTCTGGTCAAAATTCACCACATTTTAATGGTATAATGTGTTTCATATCGGCACTATTAGCATATGTATTTCGGGAAGATTAATATATGTATTTCTTGTTACTCGTGACTTTGGTTAATGGTTTAAAATCATCTAATTGTTTTATCTACAACATTGTATAAAAATATTTCTAATTATCCAAAAAATGATTCTGAGTTGTGAGGTTGTTTTTACTGGAAGAAAATCTAAAAACAACATAAGGTATTCTTTCAGGCTGCTCTTTTGGCTAGCTCTTCACCCTCTAAATCTTCTGCGTCCTGCTCTCGTGAAGGAAAGCATTTCTCTTCCAAAGCTTCCGGCATCTACATACCAATAGATTCATCTTGTGTTGCTGTCTGAATTTTTCAATCAGTTGAAGAGCCTTTTTTTTTCCATCGACTCGTCTGGTTGTTTCTTACAATCCCATTTACAGATGTCCTGAGGTTTCTCCTCTAACTTCCTTGTCTCACTTTGCTTCAAGTTGAGAACTTCTTCTCTTGTTACTTCTTGGCACTTGACACTTATTGATGCCACTTCACTGTACATTGGCTCCATTGTTTGCTTTTCTTCGACAAGGACATGCGAGTTCAATGAATCTTCCACGGTAGGTATTATTTCTTGGTGGGCTTCGTATTTCTTACGGGTTTGCAAACGACTCTTTTCCTCCGACTATTCGCTACTTTGACATCTATACTCCTCTATTATCTTTGAATAAGATGGATTGATTTTTACCAAATCGTTGACTCTAATACCTCTTCTTCTTGGATTATCTCTCTTGCTGTTAAATATCAACTATATAATAGTTTTAATAATAGTAGAACTTTATATTATTAAAAGTATTATTTATTAAAGTTTTATCATTATTAGATAGGATTATAGTTTAAGCATGAATTCTTGATGAAGATAGATTTGTAATAGACTACAGTATTAAAAACTTTGCCTAATTAAAATGTTAGATTCTTGGTTAGACTAGGATGTCTTTCAAGAAGTTTAATTCTTTCATTGTTTAGGACATTGGGGCCTATAAAATATAAGAGTCAATGCATTCAAAACTTAAAAAGCATAGAGAAAAGCTAAAAATTTGTATCTTTCAAGAAAAGACTTAATAAAAAAACATCATTCCTCTCATTCTTCTTTTTGTTCTTTATCTTTGTTTATATGTTTGTTGTTATAAATTAATTATTACATCTTATCCTCATCTTTCAACAAGTAGTATTACAGAACATGTTTGATTATATAACATGGTCTATCCAACCTTCAACTTCTGTGACCTAGGTTGACAAATGATAATAATATAATTTGGTGTTTTTGAGTAAAAGCTTGACTAGATTTCAAAGATGTATTAGAGACTGTTGAAAAATGTTTTGAGCATTGATATCAAACCAAAAAGAGATCATGCAAAAGACACGAATAATAGATAAACAAGTACTCATAATCATCCACTAATGTTTGAATGGTATCACTTTTGAAATAGTGGTCAACACAACCACCGCCAAGTAAACATATAAGGTTTTGCAAGAATCAAACCAGGAGCTGCCAATGTGAGAAAGGTTTGTCTACATAAACTATGTGGTGACTTTGAAAAGTCATATATGCTTGAAATGAATCTTTCAAAATATTTTGCAAGAATATTGATCATATATAATTAAATAAAAAGATGTATATATAAGATAGAAGAGACACGTATGGTAAAGAAGATCCTACACTCATTACAAAAGAAGTTCCATTATATAGTTGGTGTTATGAAGGAGTTGCAAAATATACAAGTTCTTTAAATACAAAGTTTTATGGAAAAATTCTAATCCCATGAAGAAAGAGTCAATGAATCAAAAAAGATTTGGGTGTACAATTATTTTTTTCAAAGCAAGAAAATTCTGGATAAACCCAAAAGATTAAAAGGCATGAACAACGCAAGAGGAAAAAAAAGTTATGATAGCCTTAACAAGTCAATTGATTGACCACATGAAGGGAACTAATCGACCAATTCAACTGACAATAGCAATTCAAAAATCAGATTTGACAACAGGTTTGATAAACCAAAAGTTTAAATGCTATAACTATCAAAAGGCAAATTATTGTGCTAGGGATTCCAAGAGTCCACCCAAGAAGATTAAGGAGAATGAAAATCTTGTGATAGAAGAAAAAAATGAAGCCACACTACTACTAGTGCATAATTAGAGAATAAAAGAAAAAAAAATCATGTGGTATCTAGATAATAGAGTCAACAACCACAAATTTGAAGACAAAGATAAGTTTATAAGACTTGATAAATCAATTAGAGATAATGTCATCTTTGTGAAACATTTAAAATGCCATTAAAGGAAAATATTTGATTTTGGTTAAATTGAAATATCAAAGTCATCAATTTATCAATGATGTTTATTGTATACTAATAGTGATAAACAACATATTGAATTTAAGATAATTATTAGGTAAAAGGTACGAAATTAAGATGGAAGATCATATTTTGACATTATTTGTCACTAAAAAAGTTATGATTATAATGGTATTTATGATAAAAAAAAATTAATAGAATATTCTTGTTAAACATAGATATGAGTATGTCTTAATGCATATGTAAAGGACAAAACATATCTTTGACATATGAGACTTGATATGTAAACTTTGATAACTTGAAGATAATGACAAAAAAAGATATATTGAAGGACCTACCATTGATTATACATCCAAATCAGTTATGTGAAAGATGTTTAATGGGCAATAAATCTCACAATAGATTCTCAAAAGAGTCTACATTAAGAGCAATTAACTCCATAATATTAATATTATTATCCATTAGAGTTTTATCACTCATAAATAAAACTCTAGCTAAAGTATGAAACCTTGATGAAGAAGGATTTGCAATACACTAGTTTATTAGAATCATTGTTTAATTATAATGTTAGATTCCTAGTTAAATTAGAATTGTCTTTGAGTAGTTCGATTCCTTGATTGTCTAGTATTTCGAGGCCTATAAATATAAGGGACAATGTATTCAAAATTTACGAAGCATAAAGAAAAGATAAATATATGTATTTTCAAGAGAATACTTAAAAAAATATCATTCCTCTCATTTTTCTTTGTATTCCTTAACTTTGTTCTTGTATTATTCTTATAAATTAATTACCATGTCATATCCTCATCATCCAACAACCCTTTTACCCAACCATCCTTTACTTTATGTGATCACCATAATGAATATCCTTCATCAATTGATGTCCTTAATATAAATAATGTTTCCATTTCTCATTCTTCTTTATTGTTGATATGATATTTTGAGTTCAATTACTTTATGATTTTATATTTCTTTCCACTGGTCTTGTTTTTTTTTTTTTTTTTACCATAGTCTCAATTATAATGGTTTTGTCTATTATAATTGAAATATTTATCTTGAAATTGAATCAATCCACCAGGTTGTTCCTTATATAAATTGTCTTGATTCTTATAAGCTCCCTCTGCCTGCAATACCCCTTTCTTGTTGCTTCATTGTATTATCATTGTTTTTATTTTCTTTTCAATTTTCAAAGTATTGACCTTTGTTTAACCTATTTTATAATTACTATTTTTTTAGTTTAATCTCTATTTAATGAAACTCCAGTCATTTGTTTGACTTAGTTTTTTCATTGACCAATAAATTTTCAAAATCTTCACTGGACAATTGAAATGTCCATCTTCTAATTGTGGTGATGAAACCACGAAACTCAGGTCTTGGACTAAGAATGAATAATTTTCTCATTCTATCTTCATTTATCTTAAATTACAGGTTTATTTCATTACATGTGAATTTTATTTTTGTAAATATTAATTAATTTTATTTTTGAATTTCATTACTCGAGTCAATTTGTTTGATTGACATTAATTATACTTATTAGATTTTGTGGCTGAAATTTATTTTTCTTAGAGAACATAATGACAAAAGAATACCACACAACTTTAGGTGTAGAAATATACTTGATGTGTTTTAGCATATCTTTCTCCATTCAAACCTCAATTATAAACATTGTTTTTCCCATTTAAACCACCAAAATGATTGATTTTGGTATTAAATAATTTTATTTGATAAGAGAAGTTCAAATTATATGTTTTTTCTTACCTTGAAATTGCCTAAGAAATATATTTGAGTTCGAGAAAGTTTTTTATTTCGATTGATTCCAAATTTTATGATGGTTATCTGGGTTTTTTTGAGGTTGTTGATGAGTTTATCAAGATATTTAAGATATTTTATAGGTGTATTTGGACAAAAATAAATTAGAAATTGGATTTTTAAATAAAAAACTTACCTAAATTTTACTAGTACTATAGTATTAGAAATCACGATAAAATTAAACACGCTTAACCGGACTTGATTTTTTCAAAGAAAATTAGTGTGGGACTAGTCAACTGCCCGCACTACGTTGCGGGTGTAGTGCGGGCGAAAAAAATAATTTTTACAGTTGTTAAGATTAAAATATAATATTTTAATATATAAAATTTGGTATACTAAAAGATATTAACATTGTCTATTATAATAACAATAATATCGAAGTCTCAACTTCTAAAATTATCATTATTATTATTGTCAAAAAATTATCATTATTATTATTGCCAAAAAAATCCTAAAAACCTCAACAGAAGATCAAGCATTTTTTTATTATTATTGCTATCACTGTTAAAACAATAAAAATTATCAAATTATTCTAAGAGAAAAATACCTAAACACATTAACAAAGGAGCAAGGAAAAAAAAAAATTATTATTATTATTATTATTATTATTATTATTATTATTATTATTATTATTATTATTATTATCATCATTATTTTTATTGAGAGAAAAAAACCTAAACACATTAACAAAAGAGCAAGGAAAAAAATATTATTATTGTTGTTATTATTATTATTATTATTATGGAAAATAAAACACAAATATCAATTTATCAAGGGATTAAAATAAAAAATTCAAACTATTATCATTATTATTATTATTATTATTATTATTATTATTATTATTGTAATTATATTTTTTTTATATTATTATTATTATTATTATTATTATTATTATTATTATTATTTTTGTTATTATTATCATTATTATTATTATTATTATTATTATTATTATTATTATTATTATCATCATGATCATTATTATTATTATTATTATTATTATTATTATTATTATTATTATTATTTTTTATCATTATTATTATTATTATCATTATTATTATTATTATTATTATTATTGTAATTATATTTTTTTATATTATTATTATTATTATTTTTATTGTTATTGTTGTTGTTGTTATTATTATTATTATTATTATTATTATTGTTATTATGGAAAATAAAACACAAATATGAATTTATCAAGGGATTAAAATAAAAAATTAAAACTATAAGGGCCAAAATGAAAATTCAATATATTATCAATTTCAATAAAAGGATCCAATTGAATAAATCAAAACTTCTGTACTGTATTGATTGAATAATTTAAACCCAATCCGAAAATTAAAAGAAGGAGGACCGAAGTGCAACATTGACATTCAATCAATTCGAATTGGAGGACCCAATCGAACTAAATCAAAACTTACCGAACCAAAATCGAACCAAAATCAGGACAAAACACAAAATCGAAAGTAAAGGGACCGAAATGAAAAGTATCACAAAATGGGGGACTCTCCTGCACTTTTACGTGCAGGAGAGAGAGAGAAACGTGGCCGGCGTTTTAACCAGCCTCCGACGCGTCTACGGACATTTTTCAGGTACACGCGCCGACGCGGGAGGAAGACCACGCGGAGACGCATCGAGATACATGGCGGAACCTTGATTCCGGCCACCGGACGACACCGCACGCGCCGCCTAAACAGGGCGTGGGACGTGAAACAGGCTGGCGCGTGCGGAACACGCACTGATAAACCGTCAGCACTAAAAACAAAAAAGAAGGTCAATTACCGTAATAACCCTGTACCGAAATCAATGTTTTTGTCTTATTTGGGGGCTAGAAGCGTAATTAGCCATTTTAAATATATTAAATATAAAAAAAAGTGCGGCGGACCGGACCGGTCCGGTCCGGTCCGTACGCGTGCAATTACCGGAATGGCCCTCTCCCCCAGCCGTTTTTACCTCCAGACCGGTCCCTATTTTGTCCTATTACCGGGGCTAAAATCGTCAAAACACTGTTCAAAATCGAAAAAAAAAAAAAGAGACAGGCGGACGAACTCGCGCGACGCAGGGCTGATAAAGTTCGAGTCCACAGTGAATTTAGAGACATGCTACAGGGAAAGTCTGAGCTCTTTTAGAGCATTTTATAATATACTGAAAATAAACATTATTTTAATAAAAATAATTGATGTATTGACTCAATAATTCAGACTTTATTTCAAAAGAAATTCATGAAAGTTCGAGACCCTTCGCGCATGGGACAGGTTATCAGTTGTTGTGCTGCTTTTACACCCTCACCATCTGTCTTTACTATCCTCGCCATTTCCTATCGTCCTCTGCTACAACCCTACAATCTTCTAAAACGAAATGAGGTGGTGGTGGGCTGGTGATCTTAGCGCTGCCTGGGTAAAAGAAAAGAAAAAAAACATATTTAATTAGATGTATACACTTGATTAATTACTATAATTTTGTGACCTCATTTGTTTTTCCCGTCCTGATTCAATTTGCAGAAGAAACCAGAAGCTCCAGGGGGAGAAGGAAGCTACCAGAGCGTGGCCTTGATAGTAGGGGTTACAGGAATTGTCGGCAACAGCTTGGCAGAAATCCTACCACGCTCCGACACACCAGGCGGTCCATGGAAAGTTTATGGCGTGGCCCGTCGTCCTCGCCCAAACTGGCATGAGAATTGCCCAGTTGAGTACATCCAGTGTGACATCTCAGACTCGGCGCAAGCAAAATCAAAGCTTTCTCAGCTCACTGATGTCACTCACATTTTTTATGTCACCTGGGCGAGCCGGTCCAGCGAAGCAGAGAACTGCAAGATCAATGGCCTCATGTTCCGAAACCTTCTCCAAGCTGTTGTCCCCATCGCCACCAATCTCCGCCACGTCTGCCTCCAAACAGGAACCAAGAACTACATTGGCCCTTTCGAGTCATTTTACAATTTCGAGTCCCATGATCCTCCTTACTCGGAGGATCTGCCGAGATTAAAGGTAGACAATTTCTACTACACTTTGGAAGATGTTATGTTCGAGGAAGTTGCAAAGAAAGAGGGAGTGACCTGGTCTGTTCACCGTCCGGATATCATATTTGGATTCTCGCCGTATAGCTTGATGAATATAATTGTAACTCTTTCTGTTTATGCTGCTATATGCAAGCACGAGGGAGCTCCGTTGATGTTTCCAGGTACTAAAGAGGCGTGGAATTGTTACGCGATCGCATCAGATGCCGATCTGGTGGCAGAGCAAGAAATCTGGGCATGCGTGGAGCCTAATGCTCAGAACCAAGCGTTCAATATCCACAACGGAGATTACTTCAAGTGGAAGCATTTATGGAAAGTCCTGGCTGCGCAGTTTGGGATAGAAGAGTACGGGTTCGAAGAGGGGGGGAAAAGAGTGACCTTGGGCGAGAGGATGAAAGATAAAGGGCCAGTGTGGGAGGAGATAGTGAAGAAGAACCAGCTGTCTCCCACTAAGTTGGAGGAGGTTGGAGGCTGGTGGTTTGTGGACACCATGTTTAGTGGCGATGCTTTTATATCTTGCATGAATAAGAGCAAGGAACATGGATTCTTTGGGTTTAGGAATTCCACCAAATCATTTGCGTACTGGATTGGTAAGATGAGATCCCAGAAGATCATCCCTAGTTGAAGTGGTTTGCTTTCCATTTTGCTTGTATTAGCTGCTTGATCTATGTAACTTGCTGTTTGATTGTGTCGAAAAAAACAGGGGAGGTGGATTGCCCAAATCAAATTTCACCCAATTTTAATCTGTATCGGCATATTAGATTATATCGACGATGTGTTTCATCTTGGCAAGAATAATATGTGTTTCTTTGCTGCTCTTGATTTTGATTTTGAAGATTGTGAAGGGAAGATTGCATCCATGCTGTTTGGTTTTGAAGGATTGCTAAAAACAATTTCAAGTGTCGAAAACGTTTATTTATTTTAGTGTATTAGGTTAACATGAACAATACATTTCTAAAATATTTTCAAAATAATTTTTTTCTAATATATAAATTAAACTGGTAGTATTGTGACCCATTTAACAAATGATTTCAGGTTATCATGATTATTTATATATAAAATATTAGGTTTCTAAATCTTTTAATTTTAATATAAAGAAAAATTATTGTAATTGACTCAGCTAGGTTTCATCCTATTTAAAATTAAATATGGCTTGGTCTAGGCTCTAAAATTGGTTAAATTATTGTAATTAGATGGCTTGGTCATCTAATTAATCTAATAGGTTAAATTTAGTATGTCTTTGATATTCTGATAAAAAGTTTTTCTTATGTATATCATATTTTTTTTATCTTAATATAATTTAAGTATATAAAGGTTAACATTAAAGTGACAATGATGTGAAAATAAATGTGGTAATCAATGAACAAAGAGATAGTAGACTTAACAAAATGATGTTTTGACCACTAATTTAAAATATTAACGAAGTTTTAACCAATTATTGAGGTGATTTTGTACAATTTCGCCACGCAAACAACATTTTGGGTGGTAAAACTCATTTAACTAGATCGAGTTATTTAGGATTATTTGGAATTGTAATCCAAATTATTTTTTAAAATATATTTTGTTCAAAAAAATATTTGATATTTTTTTTTTAAAAAATATTTTTTATATCAACATATCAAAAAAAATTATTTTTTATATTAACATATCAAAATAATCTAAAAACAATAAAAATAATAATTTAAAATATTTAATAAAAATTATATTTTTCAAAAACATTTTTGAAATAGAAAATCGGTGAATTAGCCGAACCTAATCTAAAACTCCAATAGGTGAACAGTAATCGGAAAAAAAAAAACTCCAATTCAGAAACCTCTCAATTTCCCGATAAATAGAAACCATGAACGACCTAAACACTGAACACTAAATAATGCAAAAAAATAAAAAAAAATGATTGACATATGAGAATAAGAGAGGAGGAGATTATATTTAACGGTAGAGGGGGTCATCATATATAGTCATGGATGGATGCGGACAGTTCGATCAATCGAATCAGAGAGACAATAATGAAATCAAGAACAAGATATGAGGAGCGGGATTTTTCTATCTAGCCAGAAGAGCCAAACTATTCTCACGTCCTGACTATTCCACGATTCATAATAGTAATCAGATAGACATCAGTGCTCATGTCATCTGCCTGCTCTTTTTTCTTCTTAACTCTCTTATAAATCAAAACAGCTAGCCTCCTTTCAATTTCACTAACTAGAATTTTCCACCTCTTATATCGCTTATCCGATTACAAAATGAGCTGGTGGTGGGCCGGTGCCATTGGCAATATCCGGGTAATTAACTCAACTCCGATATCTTTTGCCCATGTTAAATTTATTTTGGTTCTGTTAACGTATGTAGTAGCATCTGAATAAAGTTGGGGTGTTAATTTTTGCAGGAAAAAAATGATGACGATGATGTTGCATCACGAGACTATAAGAGTGTGGCGCTGGTGGTGGGTGTAACCGGAATAGTTGGCAACAGCTTGGCCGAGATTCTCCCACTTGCTGACACCCCTGGCGGTCCATGGAAAGTCTACGGTGTGGCTCGAGGCAAGCGGCCTAGCTGGAATGAAGACAACCCAGCGGAGTACATCCAGTGTGACATTTCCGACAGGAACCAAACACAGTCGAAGCTCTCACTGCTGACGGATGTTACTCACATCTTTTATGTTACCTGGGGCAGCCGAGAGACGGAGTCTGAGAACTGCAAGATAAACGGCCTAATGTTCCTCAATGTTCTCGAGGCTGTTATCCCTAATGCTCACAATCTCCGCCACATCTGCCTCCAAACCGGCACCAAACACTACGTTGGGCCCTTCCAGTTTTTCCGCGAGATTGAAGCCCATGATCCGCCTTTCACTGAGGATCTACCTAGATTGGAATTTCCCAACTTTTACTACACTCTGGAGGACATTCTGTTCCAGGAAGTGGCAAAGAAAGAAGGATTGACTTGGTCTGTTCACCGACCTGACCACATTTTCGGGTCCTCGCCTCATAGTTTGATGAATATTGTCCGCACGCTTTGTGTTTACGCTGCTATATGCAAACATGAGGGAACTCCAATGCTGTTTCCTGGGGTGAAAGAGCTGTGGAATTGCTACGCAGTTGCCTCGGATGCTGATCTCATCGCGGAGCATGAAATCTGGGCGTGTGTGGACCCCAGTGCCAAAAACGAAGCATTCAATATCCACAATGGAGATGTGTTTAAATGGAAGCAATTATGGAATGTTTTGGGAGAGCAGTTTGGATTAGAGGAGTATGGGTTTGCGGAGACGGGGGAGAGGATAAGCCTGGCTGAGACGATGAAAGATAAAGGAGCCGTTTGGGAGGAGATAGTGAGGGAGAATCAGCTTCTGCCCACCAAGTTGGAGGAAGTGGGGGCGTGGTGGTTTGTCGATTTGATATTTGGCGGGGAAGTTTCTATACCTAGCATGAATAAAAGCAAAGAGCACGGGTTCCTGGGGTTTAGGAACTCCAAGAAGTCGTTCATTTCTTGGATAGAGAGGATGAAGGCTGACAAGGTTGTGCCTTGAGAAACTTGGGCATGCTGGCTTTTGTTGGAAATGTAATTTTTGTAAGAAAAATAAGAAGCATTTAGATTGTACGATGGGGGCGAGGGGGAGAAACAACGTTGTCTCACGTGTTGAGAACTGTCGGTCTGTTTTGAAGTTTGAACTGCTAATGAAAGAATCTAGCATAGTTTGTTTATCCACCATTTCGCTCTTCTAAAGATATTTGCAGGTGTCGGCTCTTGAGCTGCCGGGCCGTTTTCTACGCAGTTTGAAGCTGTAAATCATAAAAATAAAATTGATGTTCTTCTGCTTGAAACGCGCGTACAAACGGGCACAATTTGAATTTGCCTCGAATCAAGTTCAGCGAGATAATCTGCACACTGGTTCCCCTCGGTTTTCTCCGAGACATTATCACCTAATTTGTTGGATTGGTAATTAAGGAGACAGTTCATTTCTTCATGACAAGAATTCTCATGTCTTGCCCGTGCTTCAGGCCAAAACAAAAGACAACAGGTCTCCACCTGGGTCATCTCACGTCCTCTATATAGTAAAAACACTTGCTCCATCAATTTTGTCTTAAATCACTTGGGTTTGCGGACTTTTGGGCTTCAGGTGTACAAAACAAGCCCAGTAAAGAAAAATAAGATGCAATCATGCATCAGCTACTTCCTAGTCTACGACTTCAATGCATCATATTTGGATTCTCGCCCTTTAGCTTGATGAATATAATTGCAACTCTTTCTGTATATGCTGCAATATGCAAGCTCGAGGAAGCTCCGTTGATGTTTCCAGGTACTCAAGAGGCGTGGAATTGTTACGCGATCGCATCAGATGCCGATGTGGTGGCAGAGAAAGAAATCTGGGCTTGCGTGGAACTGTGCGCTTTCCTTCTTTGTTCATCGCCAAGAGAAGATTTGATCTATAAATTAACAACATATTTTATTCATTAGTATATTTCAAGAAATTAACAAATTCTAGTAATTTCATTTACATATTTGTTTGTAAAATGCAAGTTCTTAGTAACTATATAATTTTTCCAAACCTTCAAACAATTTGCTTTTTAACAATTATAAGACTTTAAATTACCTTAACTAAATAGAAACAATGAAAACAAAAATATATTAGATTAAAGAAATAGAGTTGGTGATATAAAAATAAACTTGTTTTTTATAATATATCCTTTTTTTGTACTCTTTGTCAATACAACGCAAGCATGACAAAGAGAGACAAAAGATTGGCCGGAATATGGAAAACACAAAGAATTTTAATTCTTAAGTGAGATTCTTTTTTTCTGCTACCGATATTAATATGATCATTAAATTATTCTTATAATATATTTTTACATAAAAATGACTTAAAAATACCACAAGCACTATAACAAATGTCTCTATGTAAACGCTATATAAATGATACTGCCATAATTAAATTATATAAATATTTGATTAAGACACGGAAAGTTATGTAAATTTTGTTTCATTTCGATTAAAAAGGTCAAAAAATTTCATGTAAGTTAAAAAAAAAAACAAGATAAAATAATGTTGTTCTTATTTTAGGTTAAATTTTGGTCTATTCTGGATTTTTTGGACAAATTTCGGTCAAAACATGTCGGAAATCATTTCGCCTATGCCATTTTGGCCAAATAATATTTTTTTAAATAATGAATCATTTTACAATATCAATAATATCTTTTAATCCAATCATTAAATTGATATGAAATTTTACGATGAATCTCTTGATATATTTAAATTATACAATAAAAACACAAAGTCAAACAAACTTAATCTCAAAATTAGATACATCTCTAAAATTCTAAAATATTGTGAAAGTAAAATGTTCTAAAATAATAGATAAAAAATCAAACATCTTTTACATCATTAATATAAAAATAAGAATCTTGATCTTGTGGTGGAATTGATTTGTTATTTGAGTTTTTCAGAATAATCTTTCTTATTTAAAAACAAATCAAGATATACTTTGTTTTATTTTTTACATTAGATTTATCAAAGAATACTAAAAAATATTTTTTAAAAACAAACTCTCAGCACAATCCGATGAAATAATAAAACTTAACACCCCCTTTTAAGAGCGATAAAATATTTATTTAGAGAATCGAAAAAAACTAAAAGCTAAAAATAACAAATTAATTGATCGACCGGTTAACTTGGCCGCTGGTTATCTATCCAAAACCAAACAGGACACAGACTGCTGAAATGACAACCACAACCTCCCCTCGCCAGTCCAGCTGCCACAAGAGGGTATAGCATGCCACCAATCCTCCCTGCAGCATCTGCAAGACTGCAACTCCAGCCCCAATTGCCCCCACAGCCGTTGATTTATTTATTGCTATTATGAGTCACGGGCACGAGAGGAAAAGGTGAGTCAGAGGAGAATGATTGCTATTATGCCAGTGATAATGGGGCCGATTTGATGGGTTTTGCTGCCTGAGATGATCTTGCGGTGGATCTGATTTCAGCTGAGGACTGAGGAAGAGAAGTGTTAGGGATTGATTTTGAGTGAAAATTGATTTGGGGAAACGGGGTGCCGGGGCTTTATTATTTAAAAAAAAAATATTTATGGTGGCATGTTTTGGCCGGTATTTATTTGAAATATTCGATATAAACTGGAATTCAAATCGAAAAAAAAAAATTATCTTGTTTTTTTATTGATATAAAATGGACCATTTCAATTGAAATGAAATGAGATTGATAACACTGTCTAAAACAAATATAATAAAATACTTCAAAACTAAAATATTGTATTCTAATTGAAAGAATAAATCACCACCCGAAATAGAATTAAGAACTTACGCGGTCTACTATATAAAAAAACACCAAACACGGTCTAATATATATATATATATATATAAAAAACAATTGATGTTGGTGGATGTTTCGAAAACAGCCATGAAATCACTAATTCCTGCTTTTTATGAACCCATATTCGATGTCTACTTGCTTTTCTTTCACCTCAGCCTTCATGTATTCTTTTTTTTCTTCTATTATTATTAACATAATTATCTTGTAATTTAGGAATATCTAATTTTATAGGTTTTGAAATTAATTATTATATAAATTTTTAATGGTTATCATGTTAGTAATTATATATATATATATTGGTATTATATTAACAATTATAAAAAAAATTACAAAAAATAAAATCTCAAATTCTTACATTGAGTCATCTACCGAGTCATCTACTGCATAATTAACACTCTTTATGCATTCTTTTTGTGATAAGATGTATACTTTAAACACGGGCTAATGTAGCACGTTTAATATTGTATAGTATTTTTTAACATTACTTTATTGTACGGTAAAAATAATTGGAAAAAAAAAACTGTAATAGTAAGCAAAAAATACTATTGATTTTTACGCTAATATTTTCTGAAATAACTGTTAAATTTATTTTAATCTATCCTTAAATCAAAATAATAGGACTCAGTGGAATTTTTGACAGAAAAATGTCATAAAAAAATGATTGACATGTGAGAATAAGAGGAGAAGATATTATATTTAACGGTCATCCTATTCTCATGTCTAAAAGAATACAGGTTATAAACAGAAATGAATAAGGTTCTTTCACTGTTCATCTAAATTTAAAGTAAAATTATTATCTGGCTTTTTGTTTACTGTATTTTTTAGTATTGATTCGGAAATATTTTTGATTTTTTGTATTTTTATACATAATAAAATAGCTATAATATTCATGTATAAAAACAAACAGTAAGCATTAAAAAAGTTATAGTACATGTTTTCTAAAAATGATTAAATACAAAAAAGTACCCCTAATACAACAAAACTATACAGTAAACTTCAGATCAAATTATTGTGCTATGTTTTTAAATGTACAAATACATTTATATCCCCAGACAAATCTTGACTGTAGGGGTGTGGCTACAGTAACTAGATAGACATCAGTGCTCATCTGCCTGCTCTTTTTTCTTCAGAACTCTCTTATAAATCACAACAGCTAGCCACCTTTGTATCTCACTAACTAGAATTTTCCGTCTCTTTATCGATTATCCGATTACAAAATGAGCTGGTGGTGGGCCGGTGCCATTGGCAATATCCGGGTAATCAAAACTCAACTCCGATATCTTTTGCCCATATTAAATTTATTTTGATTCTGTTAACGTATGTAGTCTAGTAGCATTTGAATAAAGTTGGGGTGTTAATTTTTGCAGGAAAAAAATGATGACGATGATGTTGCATCACGAGAGTATAAGAGTGTGGCGCTGGTGGTGGGTGTAACCGGAATAGTTGGCAACAGCTTGGCCGAGATTCTCCCACTTGCTGACACCCCTGGCGGTCCATGGAAAGTCTACGGTGTGGCTCGAGGCAAGCGGCCTAGCTGGAATGAAGACAGCCCAGTGGAGTACATCCAGTGTGACATTTCTGACAGGAACCAAACACAGTCGAAGCTCTCGCTGCTGACGGATGTTACTCACATCTTTTATGTTACCTGGGGCAACCGAGAGACGGAGTCTGAGAACTGCAAGATAAACGGCCTAATGTTCCTCAATGTTCTCGAGGCTGTTATCCCTAATGCTCACAATCTCCGCCACATCTGCCTCCAAACCGGCTCCAAACACTACGTTGGGCCCTTCCAGTTTTTCCGGGAGATTGAGCCTCATGATCCGCCTTTCACTGAGGATCTACCTAGATTGGAATTACCCAACTTTTACCACACTCTGGAGGATATTCTGTTCCAGGAAGTGGCAAAGAAAGAAGGATTGACTTGGTCTGTTCACCGACCTGACCTCATTTTCGGGTTCTCGCCTCATAGTTTGATGAATGTTATGCGCACGCTTTGTGTTTACGCTGCTATATGCAAACATGAGGGAACTCCAATGTTGTTTCCTGGGGTGAAAGAGCTTTGGAATTGTTACGCAGTTGCCTCGGATGCTGATCTCATCGCGGAGCATGAAATCTGGGCGTGTGTGGACCCCAATGCCAAAAACGAAGCATTTAATATCCACAATGGAGATGTGTTTAAATGGAAGCAGTTATGGAATGTTTTGGGAGAGCAGTTTGGATTAGAGGAGAATGGGTTTGCGGAGACGGGGGAGAGGATAAGCCTGGCTGAGACGATGAAAGATAAAGGAGCCGTTTGGGAGGAGATAGTGAGGGAGAATCAGCTTCTGCCCACCAGGTTGGAGGAAGTGGGGGCGTGGTGGTTTGTCGATTTGATATTTGGCGGGGAAGTTTCTATACCTAGCATGAATAAAAGCAAAGAGCATGGGTTCCTGGGGTTTAGGAACTCCAAGAAGTCGTTCATTTCTTGGATAGAGAGGATGAAGGCTGACAAGGTTGTGCCTTGAGAAACTTGGGCATGCTGGCTTTTGTTGGAAATGATAAAATTAGCTGACGATTTGATTGATGAGTGTTGCAAATAAATCTCCTGTAATTAAGGGAGAAGATTTCATTTTCTGCTTAGTCATACTCCACGATACTAGGATCTGTAAATCGTGGGTTGTTATTTCCTTTTCTTCTTCACTGTAAGGCTATTTAATAGCCATGAGAGCTACTGAATAAGCAAGCACTACTTCCAGTTTTCTTTGTGATCAGCCTTGAATTCACTCGTGATATTCTTTGATTGGAACAGGAAAAGTAATTTTTGTAAGAAAATAAGAAGCATTTAGATTGTACCATGGGGACGGGGGGAGAGACATCGTTGTATCATGTGTTGAGAACAGTCAGCCTGTTTTGAACTACCAATAAAAGAATCTAGCATAGTTTGTTTATCCACCATTTCGCCCTTCTAAAGATATTTGCAGGTGTCGGATCTTAAGCTTCCGGGCCGTTTTCTACTCAGTTCAAAGCTGAAAACCTTAAAAATAAAATTGATGTTTTTAAGCTTGAAACGCGCGTACAAACGGGCACAATTTGAATTTGCCTCGAACCAAGTGCAGCGAGATAATCTGCACACTGGTTCCCCTCGGTTTTTTCACATAATTTGTTGGATTGGTAATTAATGAGACAGTTCATTTCTTCATGACAAGAATTCTCTCATGGCTTGCTCGTGCTTCAGGCCAAAACAAAAGACAAAAGGTCTCCACCTGGGTCATCTCACATCCTCTAAAAACACTTACTCCGTCAATTTTGTCTTAAATCACTTGGGTTTGGGGACTTCTGGGCTTCAGGTGTACAGAACAAGCCCAGTAAAGTAAAATAAGATGCAATCATGCATCCGCTACTTACTAGTCTACGACTTCAACGTTAGGTCACACGTGAATGACCAAACTCATGGTGTTAGCGGACATGACCAACAAGGATAAAAACCTAACCCCTTTCATTTTTATAAATTGCCTGCACAACGAGCCTGGATTCTCACGTGCAAAATGGCTTCCCAGAAAGTTTTCACTCTCTCACAGGTTGCCCAGCACAGATCCAAAAAAGATTGCTGGTTTGTCATTAACGGCAGAGTAATCCTCTCTTTCGAAACATATACCCCTTTGTTGTTCCGTTTATGATTGCGGGTAATGAAGTTGTTTCGTTTTAATAGGTACTCGACGTTACAAAGTTCTTGAACGAGCATCCAGCAGGAGAAGAGGTGCTTATCGAGGTTGCAGGAAAGGATGCGACGAAGCAATTCGACAACATTGGACACAGCAAGGAAGCCCAAAACCTGCTCCTGAAGTACCAGGTTGGTGTTCTTCAGGGTCACGCTTTCACCGAGTCAGACAAGAATGCTTTTTTCGTGGAATCCACGCGCAAAGAAATGAGTGCCTCTGTGATAAAGGATGATAAAATGCCCAAGTATGCAGCTTTTCTTGAGTTCGTCCTGCCATTAGTGTTTACTGGTTTCTACTTGAGTTACCGGTATCTGTAAGAGTTGCCGGTTCGATCACTACATCGGCACCTGCTTCTGTAAGACTTATCGTGAAAAATTGTCAGGAACATTTCATTTCCTCCTCGCATTTTTTCTGTAAGGCTTATCGTGAATAAAATGGATCAGTAACATTTCATTTCCGTCTCGCAATTTTTCGCTCATCTTGGGAGGATCTCTCTTTAAGCACAAAATCTAGGTGGTGTCCAATTTTGTAGTCTGATAGTAGTGCCAATTCCCCCACTTTATGAACAGCTATATCAGATGAAAATTTCTCAAATGCTTTGAAAAAGAAAAGAGAGCTGTTTTTCCATTCTGTAAAAATACTACACCAATGTGGCTTCGAGAAAAAAAGATTCAGATTCATTACAGGATTAGATGGCACTTGAGAAATGTTCCTGGCTAACCTTCTCTGCCATCTCTTGGCTCTTACAATTATACAGCAAAATCAAAAGTCTAAGAGGAAGAGAGAAATGGTGGACAGGAAGGGGAATAAACATGGGTGGGCGAGGGGCTTATCTACAGAAATAATACTGGCTACTGCATAACAAGAGAACACATACCTCCACTGAACCAATCACTTGATAATAATGAAAAGCTCTTGGTTCTCTCAAAAACATCTTTCCTGCATATCGACCACTGGGATGCCCTCCGGGCCATTTATTTCCCCAGGCTGTGAATGGTAGGATGAACAGCTCCTTAAATTGCATGCAACGCAAATAAAACTGCACGTAGACCAACTAAACATAAGCTCTATAAACCAAAAAACTCAGTACTAAAATTCTTATAATTCAAAAACTCTTCATAAAAAAACTATAGTAAGTTTTATTGATATGGGTTTGTAGATGTGTCCATGGCTGTCTTCACAAGTTTTGTTTTCCTCGTATTATAGAATGACAGCTTACCAAAATCTTATGATTTTTTTGGTTCACAGTGAGCAGTTATTCATAAAAATATTACTACAGTTACAGGTACTTTGAATGCTTTTATTCACTTGTCATTCCACTCAAATCATGCCAGTTGCGTTCTGAATATTGGAAGAAGGGAAGTTTATAGCTTTATTTGCATATCAGTTCAACCTTGTTTACATCTGTTTATACCAAACATGAAAGTGGTTATTACTATTGACCAATCTCAATCCAGTGCTAAAGAAGCGACACAGAGCAGTGCTAAAAAAGTAACAAACTATTCTGAACGATGACTGACTTCAAAATAAAGCAAAATTCCAAAAGCAAACCTACATTATTCAGATGTTGAAACTGCATAGCCTTGTTTTATGAAGTCGACAAACATGCAATGTGTGTCTGGGAATGCCTTTGCAGTGGGTTATCAAAACCATCCAAAATCATCCAGAAAAGCATAATTTGATGCCTTTAGTCGGAAAAAAAAAACTTTAGTGAAAGCATTAACAAGCACGGGCACGCGCACTTAAGAAAATTACATGATTAAAATAAAATGTCCATAAGTTGATAGCAACTATGATCATCATTTGATGCAGCAACTTCTAATTTCTACCTGAACTATGCATTACCTATTCATCTAATAAAATGATTCAAATGCCTGATAGCAAAATGCAACGAACAGAAATTAACAGAGAACATAAAGTAATAAACACCATATATACCACATCATCTCATATTGTTGCAATCTTAAGATTTTTTCCAAGCTAATCACACTTGTAAAATGTTTGTAAGACTACATGCATTCAGTAATTATTTTATGTCAATCAATATATATATATATATATATATAACCTAATTGCTGTAAAGCCTAGAGTGCTTGTTAGATATACAACTACAAAATGAAGAGCAGCACATTTGTAGCAATATATATAACCCACGCACAAGAAACAAGATTTGAACGAATCTAAATAGCTCACCAATTAAGCAAAAGAGAAAAACAACTGACAAGGCTGCTTGGACAGGCCGGCTATATTGCATTTGATACTGGGACCGTTGAAGTTGGCGCTGCATGGCTCCATACCAGCCATAAATTTGCTTGTCATAACATTCATTATAACTATCCAGGCAACTCTTACTTTTCTCATAGCATGCATCTATGCCCTATACAAAAAGTTAAGAATACACATATCTAATAATTAACGATACCAGCAACATAATAAGAAAATCAAGAAGCAAACTCCAACCACAAAGTCAAATAGAATAGAAATATACCGACCCTAGTTAATTGTGAAGATTGCAATGGTATTGTATCAGATTCTTGTTGACAATCCATTGCCTTCCATTTCCGAACTCCGTTCTTTGGCCAGTTGAATTTAGTAACAGATTCCATTGAAGATACAATTCCAGACAAACTAGGTACCTTTCGTGGAGGTCGCGGGATGGGGGCCTTCTCATTATGAGGATGAGATAGGCAAACATCTTCAGCAATAGCAATTTTCCACGCACCAATATCAGCACTAGCACTAGCCGTCCTTCTATGCCCATGCAACTTCTCCTCCCTGGGCTCCAGGGACGAGCACTCGACCAAATTAGTCAAGTTCTTTGAAGAATAGGAGGCAGACCCTTCACCTCCTTGAGTTTTCCCACTCTCCATGACATGATTTTTTGAAACATTCTCTCTGGGTGTTGTTGGCGGCCCTGACAAAAACAATGCAAGTTCATCGCAGTCCCCTTCATCCAAAGTCACCCAAGGCAACGAAGTCTTGCCCTCTGATAGGGCACGTTCCTTTAAAGAATTTTCTATTCTTAATATGTGATCTTCGATTGCAACAATAAAATCCCGATGCCTGTCTCTCGCATCATCACCAGAGCTTTTAACATAACTTGACCCAACAGCCCGCGCGAACTCCTCTAACTGCATTGAGTTTTCCAACCCTGGATCACATTAAACTCAACTAGGCTGATTAAAATAGAACATTCAATAAAGAGTAGATGGAGAAATGACCTGCCATCTGGTGGTGCCAAGCACAGTATGTAGGTCCCGACATAGTTGCTCGGAATCCCACATGCTAGATTCCTCTTTCTTTGAATGAATCCATGTTCTATACGTTGATTCCATCCTTCATATTGCATACACAAAATTTAACAGAAAAAATATATCAACACACACACACACGTTGATTCCGTCCTTCATATTGCATACACAAAATTTAACAAAAAATATGCATCTATACACACACGCACGCACGTTGATTCCGTCCTTCATATTGCATACACAAAATTTAACAAAAACATATATCAATATGGCAGGCATACTCCCTCAGAACAACTAACTTTATCAAACCTTAAAGGATAAAATAAAATAAAATAAGTTTTTGCCTGTGCTTCCTAAAAACACGAATACAAAATAAAAAACAATAAATAAATCAGATATTGTGTTATTTCACCTGAAGTTTTTAGGACAACAAGCGAAGCTTTAGCGATAAGGTCAGAATTTCTCAATAAAAAACTAAATTTATTCAGGAAAATATGAAAATCTCTGATAAAAAAAACTAAGTTCAAGCAGTAAATCAATAATGAAAATTCAAATATCTATGGAAAAAACTATAAATTAGCTAATGTTAATTGGACACGGTACCTGTCTGCTGATTCTTGAACTTCCTCGGCCGCAGAGAAGAACGGATCCTTCTCCCACCGATCAAAACTTGAAGCCATTAATTAAAAAAAAAATAGAAGAACAAAACCTCTAGCTTGTAGATTCTGTGAGTATTCACAGCATTTGAATGAAGATGCGGATCCAATGCAATCTAAATATTTGAGAGAGAGAGAGAGAGGGAGGGAGGGAGAGGGGGAGGGGAGAAGCTTTTTTTTTTTAATGATTTTAATTGTGTTTGATAGCAGCCACGTGATTTTAGTAAATAAACTGCATACACGACCGAGATTATTTGTGTACTCGAATGGTTAGGCTGCCGCGAAGGAGAGTTGTTATTTCTAGAACGATGACGTTTCAACGCGGGCAGTTTTATCAAACTGCGGTCAAAGTTGGTGGATTTATATATAATTGGATAAAATAAAATATGGCAAAGGTCATTATACTAGCGCCAAATTCAGAGTTTTGGCCTTATTTAAGTAAATCCAAACAGCACTTTACCATGCAATCGGACTTATTTAACTAAATTCATTCTGATAAAACATAATTGTCATAACTGAGTTGATTTGAGTTAATTATTTTTATTAAAATGATATATTTTACTTTTAAGAGCTGATAGAATAAAAAATAACAAAATTAATTGAACTATAAAAAATCAAACCAGTTTAATAGTGTTTAAGTTAAATACCATTGTTAATTTATAAATAATAAACTTTTAGAAAAATATTCCATAAAATCTAGACAAGAGGTAAGATGCAATTGATCCTTCCATTTTATTTTATCAATTATTTTATTAAATTAACTTGTAGGTTATTTGATTAAACAAGTCGATTATTTTTATTATAAAATACCATTTTATTTTTAAATTAATTAAAATTCACCTAACTAAATTAAGTTGGGCTACTAATCACCAAGAACTCGATTAAGTCCACTATATATGAACAAAATTTCTAATCAATAAAAAATAATTTGTTTAGAAAAATACTCGATAAAGCCTGTATAGTTTAAAGGAGTTGAGATGAAATTGATTTCTTTTTTCTTTTTTTCCAGGCCGATATTCATAATCAAAAGGAAAAGGCCCAAGGCCGAAATATAGATTAACTAACAAAAATGAAGAGCCCTTAATTACGTTCAAACTTAGCTAAGCCTACAGAAGAAAACCATCAACTCCAGCCCACCAAACCGAATTAACGAGCCAGAAAACATACCCGATTGTGCCACGTGGCTCTCATCTTAGCCACCAGACTCACCGGGAATTCCAAAAGAAAGAGAGCTCCATTGTTTAAGTCACTGGACTGTGGAGCAGGGTTTCACTGTTATCGAGCGCAGTCATGGACGAATGCGAAATTCTCTGCGAAGCAGCGAAAAACGGCGACGTAGAGAAAGTTAAATGTCTCATAAACTCAGGGATCGACGTTACTTACTTCGACAGCAATGGCCTCACTCCTCTCATGCACGCCGCCAAGCACGGCCACGCCGCTATTGTCAAGGACCTTCTCGAAGCCGGCGCACCGTGGAACGCTCTCTCTCCTTCGAATATCTCCGCCGGAGATTTCGCCATGGAAGCTGGCCAACAAGACGCCTTCGAAACTCTCCTCAACGCTGGTACAGTAAAAAATTACCTGGCTTCCTCTTTTAATCTACTCCAATCTTAATTAATTAAAACAGCTTCGGTTTCGTTATAATTACTAGAATGACCTCTAATTGTACAGGGATTCAGTCTGAGTTAATATTAGGAACAATTGCGAGGAAAGAGGAGTCAGGTTCTGGTTTTGGTGAGAATTACTTGGAAGATAGGGTTAGTTTTAGTGAAGACAAGATAATGGACTCGGATAGCAAGGCGATAATGATGGCTTGGGAGAAGCCATTGATGGAAGCACACGCAAAGGCGGTTTGCTCAGGTGGTGGTCACATACTGAACATTGGCTTTGGAATGGGCCTTGTGGATGCGGCTATTCAACAATATAATCCGGTTATGCATACGATTGTTGAGGCGCATCCAGAGGTTTATGAACGGATGATTCGAAGTGGTTGGGGTGAGAAGGATAATGTGAAGATAGTATTCGGGCGGTGGCAAGATGTTCTTTCTCAACTTGGAACTTATGATGGTAAATCCACGATGCCCGTTTTAAACAAGATCGTGTTCGTAATTACAATTTTGCAATAGGGTGTGGCATGTATTGTTTGTTATTGCTGTCATTTCAAAGTAACAATGTGCAGCTTCCGTGATTTGAGTTTGTTAGGGAAACCTATATTGCTGGCTAACACTTTTCTCATAAGTTCATCGTATTGTTTGATGAGAAATTGAGAATGCATACTTTTGCACTGCTTGTTTAACTCACAATAGATTGGTAATATGTTGTATAGATATTAAGCGAATTCTCTTAGCAAAGATGCACTGTATATCTGAATCTATGTTCATACGAGAAAAAAAAAGGGCCACATTCTTGTCTGGTGTGTGCACGAGACAGGTGCTCAGAAATGGTGCCTCTTTTGAATTTAAATCCCATCAACTTCCCAAAGAAAATAATCCACTCTTCATTTTAGATCTTCATTTAATGTCAGCATTGAATGTCATAAAATTTATCTTTGGGAGCATGCTGTACAAATGGATTCTTGTGTGGTCTTGAAGTATAATACTAACTCGAGTTTCAATTTCTCATATCTTTCCACCTTCCTTATGAATCTATCTTGAATAATTCTTATCTACTGGTAGTTTGAGTATGAGTATTATTTTTGTCATTCTGTAAAGTCGTAGCGGTGTTGCAGACATACGGCAAAGTTTCAAGAAATTTTTTGATGTCACCAAACTTTTCTGTCTCTGCAAGGACTGAAAAATATAGTTATATAATGAAGTGTATTCTTTGAAATGTCAACAGAGCAATTGCATATGATATAACTTTCCGAAATATGGGCTAAATCTGTGCAGGTATTTTCTTTGACACTTATGGAGAATATTATGAAGATCTGAGAGAGTTTCACCAACACTTACCTGCGCTATTGAAGCCCGGAGGAATCTACTCATTTTTTAATGGACTCTGTGGAGGAAACGCATTCTTCCATGTTGTTTACTGTAATTTGGTCTCCCTAGAAATGCAGCACTTGGGCTACTCTACACAGTTAATTCCCTTGCCTGTTAAGGATTGTTTGGGAGAAGAAGTTTGGCAAGGTGTGAGGCACAAGTATTGGCAGCTTGATACATACTATCTCCCTGTTTGTCAGTCTATCGAGGATTCATGATGTAAACTTTTCTCCATTTTTTAGAAATATCTAAATTATACTCGACAGTTCAGTTTTGCAACAATTTCACTTATTGATGCTATATCTATATGTATGTTGATGGATTGCTCACTGCATGTTGTTAGTTAGAGTCTATTTTAGCATTGGAATGCAACCTGCCATTGTTTGATCAATCAAGAATGAACCTTAGGTTATATGATCATGAAAAATGCGTTAGCAACATAATTAATTAATTAGTTGATACTTTTTCTATGATGCTGTGACCTTGTTAGTGAAACAGTTGAACCAGGCAATTTCTAGATTTGGAGAGTTTTGAAATTCAGATGAAGGTTAATAAGAATTGATATCTGATATAGACTTAAAGGAATGGCATGGAGGAATTCATTTTTGTAGGGTGTCAGAACGGTTGAGTGGCATGAATATCCACAAATTTTCTTGGTAATAGAACTTAACACTACATCCTGTCAGCATTGTACCTCGTATCTCAGTTAAATTAGTTTGAGGGATGTATTCGATGAAGGGTCGGGCTTTGTAAAATATATTTTCCCATCTAGTTTTTGGGCATATGTTAAATTTCACCTAAGCAATCAAAGAATTTCTTGTTAAAGGCTTCATATTGAGATGCACTAAAAGCAACTGGAGAATCGTTTTCAATTCACACAATTCTTTCCATTATCCTCTGTACAATTATTCCCCCCCTTTTTTATATATATGTCATCTGATAACCTCAGAGAGCAATTATGAACGCAACAGCTTGCTGTCGGAACATCAGGGAAGAGATTGAAAATACACACAGATTCAGGCACTTGTGCCGTGAACGACAATCATTTATGGGATCCCTTCAGTATTTCGGATCATGTCCAGCTGAAAGCTATTGGACTACCCACAACGTGCTTCCCATCTGACCACTCCAGGTGAGCAAAGCTGCTTGTACCGGAAGGCATGGATGTAGCAGTGAAAGTCACTGTATAACTCTTTTTCTCGTTTTCTTTAGCAAAGCTCAGGGACTCTGGCTCAACTGAGATCTTGACAGATTGAGTTTTTGAAGTCATGGAAAGCTTGTATGTTGCTGGAGCACCCACATTGGTCAGGGTCCGGGTGTATTTGACTGTACTGGTTACACCAGCACCGCCCCCTTTGCCTGAAGCAGTTTCTAGCGGGACAGAGAACGACGGGTAGTTGAGATCCCCCAGACTGTATTTCTTGCTCGAGTCGCAAGTGAAGTCCTCGTTCGTGATTTGTTTAATGTCGGCTGCAGTATAGTTCAGAGCACAAAAGAAGCTGAGGTAATCGTCGACAGAGGCATCGTAGACGAGGCCGGGATCAAGGGCTGCCATTGGATTTACATGCCCGGCTCCAAAATCAAACGGCGTCGATGGCTGTCCCGTGGCCACGTCTAATATGTTTTCCCCGTTCTTGTATGTTGCGTAGGCTGTGGTCATGAGAGCGGACTTGATGGCTGCCGCACTCCAGTCCTGGTGAGCACCCTTGATGAGCGCGGCTAATCCGCTGACATGAGGACATGACATTGATGTGCCTGAAATGATATTGAAGCTCACATGCCTGGTGTCTCGTGTTAGCCCAGACGGACCGGCTGCCCCGGTCCATCCAGCCAGTATGTTGACTCCCGGTGCTATCAGATCTGGTTTGAGTACTTCTGGGGTTACCAGATTCGGACCTCTGGAACTGAATGCTGCTAGCACCGGCGACGGTTCAACTCCAAGCTTTGTGCCTCCAGAAGCAATCGTGGCCGTTGGCTTCGGATCAGTGAAGGCATAGTTCTTAATTGCATCCGCAGCTCTTTGCCCTACAGTGGATGTGGGCAGAACATGTGCATCAGCCACTAGCTCTTCTCCGTACAGCTCTGTGTTTGCTAAAATCATCCCTAGAGCACCGGAATCTTTCACCACCAAGCCCTTCTGAACCCTACTGTTTGACCCTCGATCACATATCACAATTTTTCCGGCAACTTGTGAAGGAACCAGAGTTCCTGTCATGCAAAGGTTGCCGCTTGTTGAATTGCTCACATTACCGGCATAAACAAGTGGCACCAGTGAATCGGATAATGGCTTTCCACTATAAAGTGATATGCCTGAGTAGTTCTTTCCATTTCCAAGGCTCACATAAGCTGGAAAATCACGGTCCAGCGTTCCAGCACCTACAGTGGTTATCCAAGGAGCAACATTAGTCAAGCTGCCTGGGCTTGGCCCACTATTTCCGGCCGAGCACGAGACAAGAATCCCCTGTGCCACTGCTCTGAAAGCTCCAATCGCTACTGTATCTCGATTGTAATCTGATATCCCTCCTCCAATGGACATTGAAATGACATTAACACCATCTGCAACAGCCTTCTCCATTCCTGCTAAAATATCAGAGCTAAAACATCCACCCAACCAGCACACCTTGTAAGCTGCTACTCGAGCTTGTGGAGCCATTCCACGCGCTGTCCCAAATGCATACCCAAAAAGGCTAGCTCCTGAGACGACTGACCCAGCTGCTGTGGTTGCAGTGTGAGTTCCATGGCCATCATCATCTCTTGGTGACTTTGATTCCATTGTCTCATCGATAGGTCCAAATGCTGCTTCATAGCCTTTTGAGAAGTACTGTGCACCTATCAGTTTCCGGTTACAGCTCGATGAATTGAAGTTCTTACCCGCCTCACAGGTACCTTTCCAGGTGCTTGGTACGGGGCCAAGCCCTGTGTCATCAAAGCTTTTTATCTCTGGCCAGACACCAGTGTCTAGTACTCCAACGATCACCTCGCTTGAGGAGGCAGACGCAGGGACAACAGAATCGCTGCTCCCCAGTCCAAGGAACTCCGGGGAATGAGTTGTGTGCAGCTTGTAAATCATTTCAGGTAGGACCGACAGAATTCCTGATTGTTTTTCGAGTAATTCAGCTTCCTCTTGTGTGAGTCGGGTGGAAAATCCATGGATTATGCTGCTGTAAGTGTAAAGCATGTCAGCAGATTCTGACACAGATTTTAAAGATGAATCATACCATTGCAAATGATCTTCGCAAGTCTCTGCCATCTTGGACATGTCCATGTGAACTATGTAAGTCTTCTTCGTCGTCTGCTGGCTCTTCCCTTCTGCTACCTCGCATGTGTAACAGAAGCACAGAACCAGAACTGTGGCTATCAGTTGAAGCCCGAGGTTCAAGCCTTTTCCCTTCATGGCCTGTCTTTCCATCTTCATATTGGAGAATTCAGGCAGTGTGGTGCTCTACTTCTGGCAACTGTTCTTGTTTATAAAGTGCAGGGAGAATAGAAAGTGACTTTTGCATAGGGCAGGGAAAGGTTTTCTTGGCTCCAAGGGGGGTCTCCATGAGGTTTATATATAATGACGACCGGTCCGACTCAAATGAATTGCTGTTTAAACTCTGAAAAAGATTCGGAGCTATGCAGAGGAGATTACGAAGTTTATCAAAATTAGCAGCGTTTTCCAACTAATTATTAATCCTCCGGAGTCTCTTCAATGGCACTACTGTAATATACTCTAGTTTTGTTTTATATGGAAACCAATCAAGTTTGAGGATAAATGCACGAGTAAAAGCGTTAAAGTAGGCTTGCACGATGATGGCTGTTAAAAGTCATGGTCACATAACTGTTCCGGTTTTATAGCGTGTATATGAATGTGTTTTGAAAGCGTCTTTAAAAAAAATGGATTTTATTTTTATTTTAAATTAAAAAATTCGATGTGTTCGGATTATTTTAATTTGTTGTTAAAAATAATTTTGTTAATTTAAACTTACAATTAAAATTAAAAAAATTATTTTTTTTCAAAAATATTTTTGAAAAGTAATCTCAAACACCCTTTTATACCATCTTTTATGCCAATTATATTAATAAGCACCTAATTCTTGCAGCCACATATGTTTGCAGACGGATGCAGGTAAACTTTCATCATGTCTTAATTCTCCTCGAGCAGTTTGGCCACATGATTTGCAGGCTCTATCTGAACTATCCCGCCCATGAGGATAAATGAGATAGGCCTTAGTGGTGTGCAGGAGTTCGTTCGATCTGCCATTGTTTCTAAGCTTTACAGGTCACCATGCATAATTACAAGAGCTCTTGTGAATCCCAGTTGCTATCAAACTTGTCAGAAATCATGGAACCCTGCTTTTCATTTAACATAAAAATAATATAGCTTGCCTGCACTTCCACAACTTTATTGGGAAAATAAAGTTCTCGGACAGGACAATCCATGTGTGTTTTACTAGGCGAAGATCCTTGTTTGGCTACTATAAGGAACGCCAATCACAAGATAGCTTCGGCAATTATTTCTGTGATTTCAATTTTTTGTGATCAATAATGTATGCTTTCCCCCATCTGGTTTTCGGTGAAAGATATGATAAAATACGTGGTCTGTTTTTACCCAACACTTCACACTTCACTTGCGTGAGATAATAATCTGCTTGGGTTTGGTGGAAATACCCCTAATTGTTCATCCCTGGCGTGTCTAGAAATACTGAGGTCCTAGGCTAAATCGAGAAGTTGCTTAATTATTGAAGTAACATCGTTTTATTTATTTTTAATATTAAAACCAAGTTAGATTAATCAGATTTTATCATGTTGGTGTTTTTGTTTGATTCAGATAAAAATCAAATCCAGAATAACGCTCGAATTCCATGTTTTCAATACATTTAGTCAAACCTAGCAATATTTTTTCAATTAACGTGGTTGTCCAGTTAGTTCACGCCAGTCTCGACTAATATCACGGGTCTTGAATTTAACAATCATATAAGTCTGCAGTAACTATCATATTAGCAATCATGGAACTTAAATCTAAAAAAAAAAAAAAACATTTTACTCTCGAGTTTTTACTATTTGTCACCTACTAGAGAGTTAAAAACCCAACAATATTTAACCAGTATCCCTCTAACCACTGTCTTAATGAGCAATTATCAGCACCAGATTGTGATGGGTGGAGGCCTGGTCAGAAGTCAGATCTTCGAGTAATGCATGGCTGAGAAACGAGTACCACACAATAATAATTCAGAGGGGAGAAAAAGAGAAGAAGATTAGGTGACGGTGGGCGATTATCACAGAGTACTTAATTGAAGGCCCTAAGAAAAAAAAAGGTAGCCTTTTTCTTTGATTAGATAATTGAATCGCTGTGGTGTTTAATGATATCATCCAAATGGGTGTTCCTCTCAATCTTCCAGCTAATATATTTTTTGACAACCAGCTGGAGCGGACCACCACCACAAATAATTGCTGGACTGTTTTACAGCTACCAACAGTTTCTACATTGAAAATCACATATAAATAATCCCCCGCTTTTCCATCAACCATCACCACTTGTCAGTCTGGCGTTTGCTTCGTTCAAGCTTATATGCGGATTAGCTGTGGAGAAACGGACTGCCACGACAGGTCGAACCGGGGTTCGGTTAATTTAGGACCTGGTCAGTGTCAAGTTTTTTAAAAAATTAATACGGGTTGATTCATTTTAATCCGGTTAAAAATCCAGATTAACCCGTTGCTCAGTGAAAACCATTGGTTTTTTCTTCTTTTAAAAAAAAATCAGAATATGTTGTTTCAGCTTCTTTTTAAAAATAAAAAATAAAATTCCATGTTAAGTCATTGATCCTACAACCTCGAACATGTACCGAGTTATGATTAACAATCGCGGGTGGTCCGGCCCTAAATTTATTCATAAAGATTATCGGTTCAAGTTTTATAATTTATAGGGATACTAGAGATTGGTAATTGATTGTTAACTTTAGAGTTTACAGAATTAGTTGAGATAAGTGCAAACTGAACACTGAATTCACTTTAAAAAAAATTGTGGAAAATACGGTGATTGTCATTATATATATATATATATATATAGCTGGAAATGTCTGGCAATGTATTTTGGTAACAGAGTATTTATATCGTACAATTTTATCGTTAAGAATGTGATTGGCATGGTTATTTCCCATCAGTTTTCAGGTTTTGTTGGAATTACTGACGGTACCTAATAATTAATATGTGAAAAATGGACCATTCTTCATGCTTGAACTTCTTTTTCAGGCTGGTATCTTATCAATTTCATTTATCAACAGCATGGTCGGCAAACACTTCAAACAAAAGGTGTGAAACAAAGAAATTAAGTATGGAAGGAAGGAAAGAGACGATAGTTGGCCGTGGTTTAATAATCCCTGAAGAGCTGTCTGGCTCTAACATATATAAGATTCCTGACCTCGTACAAATCCCCTTGCAGTGGGGTATGGATTATAATCGTCTGGGCTCCAGATTTCGTGACTCTTTGGAGTTTGTTTAAAATTTATTTTGATTTTTTTATTTAGAAATATATTAAAATTATTTTTTTAAAAAATTATTTTTAATATCAGCACATGAAAATAAAATAAAAAATAAAAAAATCATTTTTTTTCTAAAATATTTTGAAACGAGATGTGAGACAATGCCAAATCTATGGACAAGAAAGATGGTAATGTTAGCAAGCGCTTGCTCCTTCCTCCATATCTATGATTTTGTATTAGAGTTTTACACCTTTGACATCCCTCAAATTACTATCTCCATCATTTCATTATATGAACTTGATGGATTTTGTCATATAATTAAATTCTGCATTTCTTTTTGTCTTGATGAGTTGAATTGAAAATTTTAAAATTCAAAGTTTTATTTAGATTGAATTCGTTGTCAAATTAAGTATAATTTTTTACTTATTTGATTGAATTTTAATACTTGGATTAACCTATTAAAATCTAACCGGTTTAATATTGTGTTAAAGAACAAGTCTTTATTATTTTAATTAAAAAAACTGATTATCAAGAATTAATATGATAATTTATAACTCTATTAATTTAATATTCAGGTTAGTTTTGAAAAGTTGTTTGATAAATATAAATATCATCTTTTTCTCTATGATTACTCGAAATATTATAGAAATATTATGAATTTATGGATGGTTTGCTTTTGATTATAACTTAGATGCCATTAATTTTAACCTTTAAATATTAAATTATTCATAGAAAAATAAGTGGAGGCAGGAGCCCCGGCCCTGCCAGCCTTTCCTGGCTCCGCCCCATCGGCTACTGTGCGCGCTGATTTCCTTGCAGTCCACAGTCCATTCACTATCATGCTGGGATTTGACCTCCTCTCATGATCCAATTATTTCCTTGGCACCAAAATAACTCGGGCTCTGAACCTTGTATCTACTTTTTGAAAATCAGCGACAAATGCTTTTTTTAATCATCGATTACTGTCAAGAAGATTGACAAGTGCTGATTTATAGGGTTTTTTTTCATGTGTTTTTAAAATAATGTTTTTATTTTTATTTTAAATTAATATTTTTTTATATTTTTAAAACATTTTAATGTGACGAGATTAAAAAAAATTAAACAAATACTTCAAAAACAATCTCAACCACACTTTCAAACAATTACTTTATCAACTTCCATAAAATTAACTGATTTTCGATAGCCTCATTACCATACCCAGCATAAAATTAAGGGCGTAAAATTTCACTCGATGGATCACCCGCTCAATATAAATCTATATATTTTAATTAAAAACGATGTTATTTTCATAATTTAAAATCCAGCACCGAGTGTATTTTAATGTATTAAATATGAATAAAGTAGCAAATTGGTAGGAGGCGATTTGAAAGGAAGGCTGCATTAGGCACTGATTGAGGTTCGCTGTTTCAGACATGGAAATAAAGCGATCCACTAAAGCAAATGTCTTTCGAATCTTCCCAGAGTTGCTGACACGTCACTGTCCCATGCAACTTTCAGTGGTCCGAATAATTGAGTTGAGAGAGAGCAGTCAGCAAGGAGTCGTATCTCATTGGAAATCCTTGCAATTTTCAGTGGTCCTTCTCCGGGACAGAATACCCACAACCATCGAACTTCAAAACCTCCCTGCAATTATACAACGGTAGGGTAGGGTTCTGTTGACGAATAGTGCCAATGATCATTAATTATGACAAGTCCTTGTATGGCATCTAACCCAGTCCAAATGTTTGAGATTTTCGTTTAGAGTATTTTTTTTGTTCAGAAATATATTATAATATTTTTTATTTTATTTTTAAAAAATTATTTGTAATATCAGTATAATAAAATAATTTAAAAACACTAAAAAAATAATTTAAAATAAAAAATAAAAAATTAATTACAGTACTTAATGGATAATAAAGATTTATAAATATTATTAAATTAAACTCCGAAATCTATTGCACGCGTACATGCGCGCGCGTATATGTGTGTGTATAACTATAATTTAGCTGGGATCGTTACAAAATGAATTGAATAGAACAAGAGACAAATTTGATTGGTGATCATAAAAATATATTAATAAAAATAAAAATATATTTATTTTCTTAAAAACTAAAAAGGAAAAACGACGTTATTAGTTTTATTATTTGGTATTTGACACTGTGTTTAAATATGGTTGTCAAAATCATGATTTTGACACGACATGGAAGGGGTTTCGGAAACTCGGATCGTAAAATCGTACCTTAATTTTTCCGTATAAAAATCATAAAATCATAGCGAAAATCTCGTAGGTAGAAAAATCATAAAATCGTAAGTAAAATATTTCCGAATACAATACAACATAATTATGGTCATAAAACTTCATTAGTTAAGGTTCATACATGATTCAAAATAAATTAAAAATATATTACAAAAAAATTATGTCCATAGAATTTCATTAGGTAAAAACTAACAAATTTAATATAAATATTTTGTTGATGTGCTATATAAATTAAAATCAGTCTCATGACCATCATTTTTCTCGTTATTTTTAATACATTCATCAAAAGTATTATTATTGAAAGGATTATCAGTACTAATACTGGTACCAACATCAATATTGCTAGTACTAGCTCCAACTTCAACAAATTATTTCGATATTAGGACATGAAAATGATTTAAAAACATCAAAAAAATTTAATTTAAAATAAAAAATAATTTTTTTCTTCAAAAATTTTAAGTATAAATTTTAAAGTTTTAAATTTTTTACACACACACACGGACACGGGGGGGGGGGCTGCGGCGCAGTAGGCTTAAAATTAGCAGGATCCGGTCCGGTTTGATTTTATAATTTTGATCAAATTTGATCAAAATTGATTTTTTTTATCTAAGTTGATAAAATTTGATGAGTTGAATCGTAAAATTTTATAATTTTACGAGTCAACACGCGATTTTGATAACTATTTAACTATATTAATTAAATTTATTTATTTTTAATATAAAAACTATCACGACATTATTGCAAAAATCACATCATGGCGCTGGAGCTCACAAAAGAACTAGCGATCTTATTAAATGCTGACACGTGAGACAAAGACAAAACTGTCTAAATTGAAAACGTTGCCGTCTCTGAATTGGCAACTTTGTTGTGACAGAAATTATCTGAAAACACGGTTGTGCTGTAATTTTGGAGAAACCGACCCAGAAAAGAATCTGGTGAAACTGAATTATCATATCAACTTACAATTCATTTGTTGCAGAATTAATTATTTTTATTCAACCAGCTTTGTTTTATTTTTCTCAAGACAAAAACAGATAAATCCCATAATACATGGTTTGGACCGAGTTCGATCAGATTAAAAACTTAGGTTCAATTTAAAATAAAACAGGGGTAGTTTGCAAGTAATAGATTTCTTGAACAAAGCCATGGAACAAATTTAATAATCATGCTAAAACAAACAGAAAACATGGGCCGTCAGACAGTCCTTGAGATTCTCGTGGAGCCCATGTAATTATCCGAGCTCAGCAGAGAGAATTATTCGCTTGTCTTTTAATATGGGTTTGATTGTAGGATCGAAAGATGAGAATCTTGGTAGACTAATACAAGAAGGGCCCATGATCACTTCTGCATAGGCCCCAACTCTAATTCACAAGCAGTCTCTTTCCATCAACAGCTTCTTATGTGTGAAAAATATTATAATATATTCTTGTTTGAAGCCCCGATAGCATGTTCTTTGATCTGGTAATTTGGAGTGTTGTTGTGGTTATTTTTTAAAGTATTTTTATTTAAAAATATATTAAAATAATACATTTTTTAAAAAAATTAATTTTAACATCAGTATATGATAATAATCTAAAAATACTAAAAAAAATAATTTAAAGTAGAAAATAAAAAAAAATTATTTTTTTTTCAAAAATATTTTTAAAACTTTAGGGTCTAACTCAAAGAAGTCTTCTTGAACACGAAGGACACTTTCAAGTAAATTTAGCGTCTATTTGAAAGTGTGTTTGATGTTAGTTTTGAAAATATTTTTTGTTTAGAAATAAATCAAAATAATATATATTTTTTATTTTTTAAAAATTAATTTTGACATAGCATATCAAAATAATCTAAAAACACCAAAAATATTTAATTTAAAATAAAAAAAATAAAAAAATCATATTTTTTCAAAAACACTTTCTAAAAACTCTTAGTCTACGTGGCCGCTTGGAGTTCGACTCTGGCCTCTCCATCAAGACAGAGCAACTAACTTCCATGTCCATGACACTCAAAAATCACACGCCTCCACTGGATTGCAGAACCCTTATTGTCATGCAAATGTCTCCCATCACCAGATTAAGCTGGCACGCGTCACCCAATCAGGCACAATCTGCAGGCATGCCCACCCCCCGAACCTGCTTCACAGCTCCTACAAGCCTCAATGGTGAAATTTCTATATATAGCTTCAGCCTTCAGGCCACTACCACTACCAACAAATACTCATAGACTAGTACCAGTGAGCTTGCAATACCAAGTTTTCATCTTTTTTTTATTTTCTTCTCTCCCCCTCATCCGTGCTGTTCTTTCTAAGAGCAAGGGTGGTTCTTTGTTAAGGTGCAGTTGATTTTAGAGTGAAAAGAGGCATGGAGAGACAACATGTGGCGTCTTGGCTTCTCATCCTATTAGGATTCGGCCTCTGTAGTTATGTGCTAGCTGAAGCAAGGAAAGAAGGGAGATTAATGAGGGGCAAGAATTTTATGGACCATGAGGCGAAACGTGTACTCGGAGTGAAGGGTGGATATCGGGTGTCTTCTGGTGGTTACGGTGCAGGTTCAGGCAGTGGTTATGGACAAGGGGGTGGACAAGGAGGTGGCAGTGATAAGGGCTATGGGCCGGGCAATGGCGAGGCCGGGGGCTACGGCAGTGGTGGGGGTGGGGGAACTGGAACTGGCACTGGGAATGGGAATGGCATGGGCCAAGGTAGTGGGTTTGGCGTTGGCTGGGGTGGCGGCTATGGAGGTGGATCTGGTTCTGCTGGCAATGGTGGAGGAAATGGGGGCTCAGGGTATGGTGGAGGCATAGGTGGCGGGGGAGGTGGAGGCATAGGTGGCGGGGGAGGTGGAGGCATAGGTGGTGGGGGAGGTGGAGGAGGTGGGGGATATGATCACAACAATGTCCATATCACAGGTTCCGGGTCAGAAAATCGATCTTGATATGGTGATGAGAACCCCCATGTTTCACCAACGAAAAACTACTAATTTCCCTAGTGTCTTCAAGCAGAGAATAAGGATTCAATCTCCGTAGCAGCTTTTTATGCATTATCTATCTTAGCGAGTTCGTCGATGTTTAGCAGCAGGCTCTAATAAATAGCAATCGTTAGCATTATCCAGTGCTAGGGTCATCCATTGCCACCACAAATAAATGCGATAAAACAGTAAATATGGAAGTCATCCCTAACAATTGAAACGAAATCTAAACTTATTTGTGCACTTCCAACACGGGAAATTAAAATCTGAGAGCCCCTGGAACAATTCTGGTGGGACCAAAACCATGAGTTCACAGTGCACCCAAATGACCTTGGTCATGTAACTTTCTATACCAGCAACCATGAAATTCTTGCAAATTATTTTACTCGTCCATATTTCTATACTTATTAGGGCTGTACACCCGGAAAAAAAAAAAAACTTATCTCGGTTGGCATGTCTAAACTCTAGGTGAATGATATCCACAACTGTCTCGTCTATATCCCAATCAGCATATAGGGATGCCCCATATTACTGGAGTCAACTGCCAGGGAAGAAATAGAGACTATAGGCAACTACTTTCCCTCTCAACAATCCCAAAAGTTATGAGCACTTCAATTGCATGTGAACGTATTCTCAATAAGTATTTGGCAAGCAGCAATAGCACAATTAGGGCGAAAAAACTCTTAGCACAATCGTTTCATGTATGGATTAGAATAAAAAAAGAGTAAAAGAAAGGACCTATAAAGATTGGCAAAAGCATCGAATCTAACTATGCACCGGAAAGAATGCTGCACAAACATCATATTATAATTCAATGATCCCAACCAGCAGGGTAGGTATACAAATGCATCAATGCACAACGCATAAATGTTATTAGTATCACACAGCACATATAAATGATAATATAAACAGGCAAGAACCTTACATACTTGAAACAAATTATACTTAGCAACAGTAATCAGTCTTGTTTGTGGTCAAGCCAAAGGAGAAGGGCTCCATGGTTGGAGATATCAAGCAGCAAAGCAATGCTTGTCATTCTTTGGCCTGAAAAATTTCATGTTAAATAGGTTATGTGCAGCCCTAATTGTCTTGTATATTGAAATCATTGCAAGCATGACCTTTCTATAAGAAAGATATGAGTGGGGAGACTACATGAATATTCATTAGAGCAATGCCGAGGAATATGACCCCAAGTCATGGATAGCAGATTCCTCATAGATTGTCACTGATGATTGTCTACTTAAAGATGACAGCTAAAGAAGAATCTTCATTTAAATAAGTGGCAGAAACAATAAACTTTTCACATAAGAAAGTGGTGATGCAAGGAATGATGACCACCCACCCAGTTCCATAAAAACCTGCCGCCTTACATTTATAGCATGATGCCTGTAGTTTCTTTTTCAACAATAAAAAACAATTCTTCAAAGAGATCTGGTTTTCTTAAAAAGGGATTTCTTCTCATCCTCAATTTGAGGTTCAATCATGATTGAGGAAAACACCATCTACAGCATTTCAAGAGGTAATTAAGGATTATTCAAAAGAGACGAAAACCACCGGAGGGATTTTTTTCTGTAAAACCTTGAGTCAAAAACCTAAGATCTCAACTCAAACTCCCATACCCTACCACCTGAGCTACCCCATGCCAGGGGGCAACCCAGGGGAAATTTTAGTTGTTACTATAATGCTGATGCTTGTTTTCCAAATGGAGGTTATAAAAAAACCCTTATAAATCAGTCTAATGATAAATGACACCAAATAAAGATTTCTGCCAAATATTTTTTATCTCTCTGCTATTGAACGCATGGAAACTACATTAATCATATTGTCCTATGAAATTAACAACTTCATATTCAAACCCTTTCAGGAACCTCAACTTCCTGCAAAAGCTTAGGGGAATAAGGCACATGAAAGAGAAAGCAATATGCATGAATTAAACAATTTGCAACCTGCTATCCAGGTTTGAGCCCCCTGTCGGGTCCCTTTCTTCAGCAACAGGCTTCGATTCTGGATCTGTACATGTCCTACATATGAGAGCAGTGATAGTATCATAACTTAATAATAAGCTGATGAAAAGACCAAGGAACGAGACTAACAGATAAAGGATTGAAGAGGGAAATAGCCAAACATTCAGGACATACATTTCATCTGTAAAATTTGGTTGACGGGATGATAATGTACTTAAATCTGGAGTCATAGCAACAAGATTTTCCAATTCAGATGATCCTGGTTTACTGTCTCCCTGCAAAACAAAATTAACCAGGGATTGTTCAAAGTCATTATAGGAAACACAAGTGCTCTACGCTGCAGTGGAAAATACCTACACTAGGTTTGTCTTCCATCCACCCTGGTGCTCTCTCCAATAAAAGGGCAATATACTGCTCCATGGCCGCCTCTGGACTCATGCTTCCCAGCCTTTGCCAAGCATTCCTTGCACAACGTAACCAGTGCCCTCGATCACTCATACATAGCAGCTGTCAACCCTGTTATTGTAACTAACTATCAAACTATACAGTGCAAGTTTTGGGTATAGGCAGCCCCTAAGCTGTTGTTCTGTGCTTTCATTTTCTTTTTCTTAGGTGTACAATCCCTCTAGCAAAAGATTGTGGCTGATGGCTGCCGTAATCTTGAATTTTGTATACTACGCTTTCTGGATTTTTGGCTATTTCCAAACAATTGAATCACTACCAGCAATAAAAATCTAGGGTAGAGGAAAAGGAAAAGGACCGCGACCAAACCAATCGTGGCAAGAGCAACACCTCTAAGTTTCCAAATAAAGACAATAGGGTCATTGTTATCTGTTTTTTTCTACAAGAAAATACTATGGCAGACCTAAGCATGGCGGGAAACAGACAAAATGGCCATAAGAACATCACTTGTACGAGAAACTACTATGGAAGTCCTGAGCGTGGAGGGAAACAAACAAAATGGCCATAAAAACATCATTCAGGACTACCTATCCAGACGTGGATTTCCAACGATTTCCGTGTGTTCGTTTTCTGATTTTCTTTTATTTTTTTCTAAATAACCTTGTTTGCAATCATTAATTCTTGATTCACATGCCGTAAATTTTCACTTTTTGTATCACCAAACCATATTCTCTCACCTAAGACTATCTTGTCCTATCCTTTGACAAACTTAAAAGCCTCGAATGGAAAACGTTTATCTGCTCTCGTTCAGACAATTTAGCAAACAATAAGAGAAGAGAGAATACAGGGGGGGGGGGGGGGGGGGGGGGGGGGGGAGTAAAGCAGAGACGTTAAGTTAATTTAGGAAAATTTAATACCACTTAGCTCGAGCAGAAACCTTGAGAGCCATGGGAGGCTGCTCCCTGCAAGGCCCCTCGGTAGCAATCTTATGAAGTCCATACAACTCCATCTGCAAATCACTTCCCGCACTTGCCAATCTCTCATCTTTATCTCCAGACTCCTCAACAAACTTTACTGCTTCTCCAAATATTTTCTCCAATTCACTCCTTTCTATCCCTTCCCAGTCATCATCCTCGTCAACATCAATTTCTTCAACTCTCTCTTCTGAATCACTCCCAGCAACCCCAATCTCCTCGACAACGTTTGATTCAACGCCAATCGGTTCCTCTCCTCTGTTTTCTCTATTAGAACTAACCAAGTTTACTTGCTTGACGTCCTCATCATCAAAGTCACCTTCTTCTTTTAGCTTGTCTTCTTTCTCCTCTTCTATTAAAACTGCCTCGACCAATTCTTGAGCCCCAGCTTCACTTTCAAGTAGTATCTCCTCGCGAGTTGCTGACTCTTTAGCTTCCTCGACTGAAGAGCTTCCCATAACAAATTCATGGACCTTTTCTGTTACTTGTTCAACAAATTCTGTTCTCATTTCGCTCTTAGGCCCCTCGACATCCAATCTTTCACGATACAGTAACTCCTCCATCATCCCCTTTTCTTCTTCTTCTTCACCGACAATCTCCGCTGCAGCAAAAACTTCTCGATCAACATTTTGTCTTTGAGAATCGTCGTGGTGGCTAGAATCACCACTGGACAAGGCCAAAGAAACAAATTTGGCTATAAGAAAGGAGAACAGGACAGCAATAACACCAGTCACAAGAAGTTCTTTAACAAGCTCCATCTTTTCTATCGAAGCAAAGAGAAGAAGCAGCGAGAAGGAGATAGTCTTTTGTTTTTGACGGGGGGAGAAGTGGAAAAGACAGAAGTAATAAAGGGATCGGAACAGAAGAGAAGGAGAGGGAAAGGATAATTGCAGGGAAGAGCAAGGCATATTCTGCGGCTTTATTTTGCTTTTTCGTGAAGTTTATACGGTGATGTGGGTCCCAAATAGGCTAACTGTAACACTGTGCTGGGTATCTAAAAGGTGCACAATTAGCCACCGGGACCCACAGTGATTCGGCCATGTTTTCCTATTTATACAAGCTCATTTTGAATTTTATTTTTAAAACTTATTTTTTATTTAATTTTTTAAGATATTTTTAAATGATTTTGATATATTTATATTAAAAAATAAAATCTAAAAATATTATTGCAATATTTTTATGCGTGATTGATGTCCTACTAGTTTTTGCATTTGCAGTTTTAAAATACAGATTTGACAGAATATATAATTATAAATTTTATTTATTTATTTCAAGAGTTGTTTATTGAGATTTATATAAATTCTGATATATATTGATTAACTAAATATTTTTTACATTTATAAATAAAATTAAAAAGATATTGCATAATAAAGATATATAGAATCTTAATAAATATTCTGTTCATAGGCTCGTTTGAGTATGTTTAAGATTCATGTTGGATCAATTTATAGATTATTTATAAAATTATATTTATTATTTTTATCAAGTAAAAACATTGTTTATACTATGTGATGGTTTGATATTGTATTTCAAAAATATTTTTGAAATTTTTATATTTATTTTTATTTTTTATTTTAAATTATTTTTTTATGATTTTAGATTATTTTGATATATTGGTGTCAAAATAATTTTTAAAAACATTATATATATAATTTTAATACATTAATAAACAAAATAACATTTTAAAAAAATAACATTTTAAAAAAATAACATTAATCACACCCTCTATCATACACGGTATTTTTTTATCTTGACATGTTTTTAACATTAATCAACTCAAAATCAGGTAATGTATGACCGACTGACCCATACCAAACTCAATTCAAACACCGTCAAATCGAAAGGGATTATTGGTTCGAATGTAATGATGTTTGAACTGAATTTGATTACATCAAACCTATTATATCACCTAGTTTTAATCAAGCAAGTATTGAAAATAAATAAAAATAAAATGTATTCTAGATCATACTTAGAACAGCAAGATCACCGGATCGTTTCAAGATTTTTGCTAAATAAAATCCAGTCCCAGATCACCAGATTGTTTCAAGACTTGGCTGAGTTTGTTTTTGTTTTGTCTTACCACTTGTTATCCTTGGATCAGCGACTCAGCATACAAGATAGGCTCGTCACATTCTTGGAAAATAACTGTTCCACCTAACTAAACGGCCCCTGAGATGTATCCATAGCCTCTAGTTTTTTTTTATATATATTTTAATTCCTTTGACAGACGTTTATAGAGGAAAATAAAGCTCTGTATTAATATAATTTATACATATATTACTTCTTACAAAAGCCAATCAGCTGTCAAAATTTCAAGAGAAACAGTTCTAAGTATTTGTTTGAAAATGTGATTGAAACCGTTTTTGTTTAGAAATATATCAAATAATATTATATAAAAACAATTCTTGATATCGGCATATGAAAATAATCTAAAAAGTTATTTTTAATTTAAAATTAAAAAAAGAATAATTTTTTATTTTAAATATACTTTTAAAACATAGTAACAAGCCCCCTAAAAATCCCACAGGCTTGATGGTTGGCTTGACTACTGGGGCTGGTCGGTTCAAGTTACTGACGAAACTTGAGCTTTTTTTTAAACATATTTTTGACAACTTGCAAGTTGGAGTTCCTGCCCGATCTTTGACTGGCTCGGCAATGGCGCATAGACGAAGGGCTCAACAAGGGTTGCGTGGTTCCCGATTTTCTTTTACTCGACACTGCTGGAGTTTTTTCGTTGAAAATATTGCGATGCTTATCTCTATCCACGGGGCAGTGATGACTGCAGGTAAAGGCATCTTCCTTTAATAATGAAGGTGGGTTGCGAAGAGGAAACCCATGATGGTGGACAGGATAGGAGTGTGGGTCTTCGTTTCCCCCTCGTCAAGTATCCATTAAATGATTCCATAAACGAAACTAACCTAATTTCAAAGTTTTGAATCTTCTCTCGGGTTGAAAAATCACAGCAAATTAATTTCATAAATGTTGTTAGTCAAATGTACATTCACACGTATCGCTGCATCAAACATGACCTCCTTCTGCCAGCAAGGTCTTGGCCTAGTGGTCAAGAAGGACATCTCTTTTCCTCTCATCTCAGGTTCAAGCCTTGTCAGACACGCCTGTCACCCCCACGGTGCCTTACATACTCGTTAGGCTTGCAGGATGTTCAGTGAACCCCGGGATTAATTGTGGTGCGTGCAAATTGGCCCAGACATCCCGGTTATATATATATATATAAATAAAAAAAAAACATGACCTCCTTCCAGGACCCGAGCCACACAAAAAAAAGGAAATAAAAAGGTCAAAAACAAGGACTCGATTTTTAAATAATTACGAATAAGAAATATTTTAAATTAACACAGTACACTTTGCTATCCATGAATTAAGCCGGTGAACTATAGCCTAGGGTGATAATATGGGGGGTGGGGGGGTCAAGGTTGGTGGTCCTGTGATGACACGGGCCAGAGCCTGGAACTTTAGACCTTTCTACCTGGTCCAGACCTTCAGGGGTGATAGGCTAGCTGTTCAATGAAAGTGCAGGGCCGAGACACAAATCGGATTGGTTTTAGCCCGGCCTTCCTGGGATACTGGGCTATGACACATTTGAAATACCATTTTCCTTTGTAATCTCTCCTCCTCCGTTTGAGATTATAGATTCATCTCTACGTCAGTTCATACATATTTATAAGTCCACACAGTTATTATATTTTGTTTATTCTTTATCATTTACTTGTTTTTAGTTTTTATTCATTATCTCTTCTAGCCATTTTCCTATAAAGAGTCAAATTTTGATCCTCTCTAGATCAAGTTTTGAATGAGAAACCTTTTGCTTTGTATAAAACAAATATTCGAGGTCTGGTTTCTTTACCTTCTTGTAAGAGTGTTATTCGGTTTATAAAATCAAGATTAATTGTGATGAATCTATTAACCGATACAAAGTTATGTTGATTGTCAAAGAATATTCTCAACAATATAGTGTGGATTATAAGAAGACATAATCAATACATTTCATCTTATTTACAAATTGCTAACTTTTTACCAAAATCATATTTTATTTTTCAATTTTATTTTTTACTTGACAAACTCTTGATGTATGTGGTTATCGTGTTGTGAGTTCGAGGGAATATGTCAAAATAATCACGTTACTTTGTTTTATTATTTATTAATGATCTTTTGTTTTAACCTCTATATAATCTCTCTGCATTTAAGTTAAATAGTTAATTAAGTATTAATGTTATTCGTTAGTAAGAGCCTAGCTTCCTCCCTTGTTTTTTCTATTGTTTAGCAAATATAACAAGTAAATGCTAGACTAGTAAATAAATCAAACAAATGACCTAAAGTTACCTGATAGTAAAATTCCTGCAATTGCATTTATTCGTGTCAAATTCATCAGCATTTACTAGTGCTACGTAGAATCATGCTATGAATAGATCCTATATCAACACTATTGATAAATGCTACGCCAATACTTGCCGGTGATTAATTACACCTCCTTTACAAGTTTTTTTTGAATATCCTTGCGGAACGGGGGAACCACATGACCCAGAAAGCGCACTTTGTGGGCCCAGGGCATGCGTAAACCTCCGGCTGTCCAGGCTCTTACTAAGGGACGGTGACTCACAGAAGAAGCTTCGCCCTCAGGATTCGAACCCAGGATCTGGGAGGAATACCCCACGCAAGTCCCAAGCCTTCACCGTTGGGCTAACTCCTTGTTGTCCCTCCTTTACAAGTTTTTTGCCCGCGTGTAGTTATAAAATCTGAAATGGGGCAAAGTCTTGGGGTGTTTGCAATTGTATTACAAAAATTTTGAAAAAAAATTAAAAAATTAAAAAATTAAAAATATTAGGATAAACCGAATTCACTTTCCAGGAATTCACTTTCCCCGGAATTTAATGTTTTTAAATCATTTTCATGTGTTGATATCAAAAATAATTTTTTTTAAAATAACATCAAATAGTATCTTAATATATTTTTGAAAAAAAAAATATTTTCAAAAAAAACCGTAACTATATTCCCAGATAGACAATGTATATAAAGGATAAACCGGGGTTGATATATTTTTTTTATAATTTTAATTGCATTGTTTTAATTAAAAAATTTAAAAATAAATAAATTAAAACCTGGTTCCACGGCTAGATCCAGTTTTTTTAACCAAGATACTTACAACCTTAACATTAAAATAGTTGATGTTAAGACAGAATATCTCCACACAATATCTTATCTTAAAACGATGGACTCGAGGAACATGGATTGAGAAAAGTGAAATCCTTTAAAGTCAAGAGCGTGTGTGTAATTCAATCCACGCAAATGGTTGGTTTGGTGGGTTTTTTTTTTTTATATATCTTTTCACTTGATTATTTGGATATCTTTTGATGTATTGGATTGAGATGCGTAATTTATTTTTAAAATAAATACATCATCAATTAAAAGAAAAATATTAATAATGCTTGTTCGTGAACTCGACCGTACAACCACCGTCCATCGAGCAAGCAATGGCTCCACCTTAAAGTAAAAAAAAGTCAGAGTCAAAGACCCGAAACGGTTAAACGCGTGGCAGTGGTCGCTAATGGTTGGGCCATTTATTAGGAGGCTGTGTTATTGGGTTGCATGGGTCCACCACTTATTCGTGTTGTCAGAAGCCTTGTCACGCGGACCACCACGGCTCCTCACTGTAGCTAGTGAGCTCCAGCTGTATGGTTTACTTTGATTATAAACCAGTACGCGCACTGGAGAATTTAGTTTTGTAAATATTTTTTTTAATTATCTGAGTAGTTGATATTAAAAAAAATAAAATTATTTTAATATGTTTCAAAGTAAAAATATATTTTCAAAATAACATGTATAATTATTTGTTTAGCATCGTTGTCCAATGTATTATTATTTTTTAATTTTAAATTAATATTTATATATTTTTAAATTATTTTGATTTTTCGATGTCAATAATAATTTTTTTTTAAATATTACTTTAAATAAAAAATAACTTTAAATATAATCTATAACACACTTAAAAAAAAAACCAGTTAAGTGAAATTAAGCAACTCTCCATGGACCTGTTTTCTGAAATTTATGACCAATCTACAGCGAAGCCTCTTGGTTTTGGACAACTTTTGTCCATAGTTATAAAAAAATATTAATTAATCAAAATATTATTAAACCTTAAATTTAAGTCAAAGTCAAGAACAAACAAAAATAATATTTAATTGAAATTATTAATTCGGGCATTTAACGAAGTTTCCACAGCAATCCCTCGCGACAATTAATGCACTACATTTCATTTTCTATCATATCATCATATCCGATCCATAAAATAACTTAGAAAACGATCTCAATTACTATGTTATTATATCAATTTACATGCTATCGGATCAACCTTTTAATTAATATATATATATATTTAAATAAAATCTAGTTGAATAAATCAAATCACTAAAAAATTAAACCAAGTTAATTAAATTTTATTGGATCCACGTATAATACATTTCTAACTAGAAACCATAATTACATTAAATTAAAATATAAATCTTAAGGCTTCTAGGATTTGATATTGTGAAAATGATTGGTTATAGTGTTTTTATTTAAAAATATATTAAAATAATATATTTATTTATCTATAATATCAGTATATTAAAAAAAATAAAAGTATATTAAAAAAATCATTTTAAATGAAAAAATTAAAATTTATAAAAAACACGATTACACCGTGAAAACAAATGCTCTCTAAATCTCTAATCAGATCCAGCGTAACAACTATTATATTTTATACGCCCATACAAACCCCCACCCGGTAAAAAAAAGTTAAAAAACCGCAGGCGTAGTTCAAAAGGATTAGTCTTTTCAGTTGGCTATATCTCTGAACATAAATAGGGTATCCGCTAGGCAGAATTTGCCGTGGTGTCCTCTCCTCTCCTCTCCTTAGGCTGTAGTTTCCCAAACCACATCTCCTGCACACCAGAGCTTGTTTCATCATCAGAAGAAAAAAATGGGTGGCGGCAACGGGCAGAAGGCAAAGATGGCTCGGGAGAAGAACTTGGAGAAGCAAAAAGCTGGTTCCAAGGGTAATTAATTGGCTGTTTATAAAACCTTAGCAATCCTAATCTATCTCTTTGTTTATTTGACTGCTCGATGTTTGTTCGAGGAGATCTATGTGGTTATGTTCATGTTCTGACTCGATTTTGTCGTCCGATGTATATGCAGGAAGTCAGCTCGAAGCAAACAAGAAAGCCATGTCGATCCAGGTATTTACTGCTCTTACTCTTATCGGCCGCTAATTTTCTAACAATTTAATTCTTAGAATTTTTAAATTTACTTTATTTAGTGAAAGCTGAGGCTGAAATTAGGTCAGAATTGGTTGATTTTGTCAAAGAATCAGTTCAACCCGATCACCCCATCATCTCTAAACAAAAAGTGGTATTGGTCGCGTAAGTTTTAAGCCCAGAGGGCTTTTAACTGAGAGTATGTATTACGTATCATTGTAAAACTATTTTTTTTATGATCTTAGCCATCGGCTTAAGCTTTTGAGTTGAACTGATATTTGGAAAAGGGTCTGTTTTTTTTCTTTTCTTTTCAAATTTATTATTACTTTCTTGAGATAATCTATAGTCACTTATCTAGGCATGAATTAATCATAGGCTTTTAACTGAGAGTATGTATTAGGTATCAATGTAAAACTATATTTTATGATCTTAGCCAATGGCTTAAGCTTTTGAGTTGAACTGATATTTGGAAAGGACCTGTTTTTTTTCTATTTTTTTCAAATTTACTATTACTTTCTTGAGAGTTAGTCCTCATCTGTAGTCACTTATCTAGGCATGAATTAATCATAGGAAGAAACCCAGCTTCAACAACTAATCAATGATTAAGAATCATCTTTACTTGCTTTTCCATGTCTGTCAATTGACCACTGCTAAGCCACGGTTCAGTATTGGCTTTTGAATGAATTTGTGGCAAATGAGAGAGATGCCCTGATCTTCTGGTTATATCTATGCTTTTCATTGGCTTCTATCATGGAATTTTTTAGATCATCGCTGTCGGGTTGATAGGATTACCTTCTGTTTGGTCTTAACCTACAATTCATTTATGGAAGTACCTCGACTGAAAATCTTGTTTTTGGCCTGTCTACTAAACTGTTCGGTTTTGGTTGCAGTGCAAGGTGTGTATGCAGACATTCATTTGTACCACATCGGAAGTGAAATGCAGGGAGCATGCAGAAGCCAAGCACCCCAAATCTGACGTCTATGCATGTTTCCCCCACCTCAAGAAATGAAGATGAAGCAGGAGGGGAAGAAAGAACTTGTGGGGATGGGTTAAAAGCTCCATATATATTGTCCTAGGTGATCAAGTTTGGAACTTGCAATGCAATTCGTTCAGATTCTTGGATGTTATTGCTATGTATTGTGGATTATGTTTATAATACTATAATGTATTAGTTACACTATTGACTTCATCTTTGCCAGCGCTGTTTCTGCCTTATGGGGGTGTTTTTCGCCTTTCAAAAACGATCTTGAAGAAAATTGATTTTTTATTTATTTTAAATTAAATTTTTTTGTTGTTTTTAGATCATTTTGATATACCGATATTAAAAATAATTTTGTAAAAAAAATAAATTTATTTTGATATATTTTTAAATAAAAAATATTTTCAAAAACACCTTAAAATACAATCTCAATCTTAAGCAGTCACTTAATTCCTTCTAGATTGCGCTGCACGTTAAAACTTTATATGTGCCTGGAAGTTGAAGTGATATCCCATCTCAATTCAGCATCCCAGATAATGCTGTGTTTGATACCCGAAACAACCCTCGTTAAAACTCCTGTCCTCTCCAGTCCCTCCTCTGCTCCGGTGTACTGATAAGTTGCCACGGTGGTGGCAGGAAGGGGAGATTATGTTCTTTATAGTTGAAAAAACCTCACTGCGCCGCGTCATTTTAGGTCTAGGCTAGGTATAGTCTTACTATCGGTAATAAACATAGTCTCTGCAATGAACGAGTCGCGAAAACTCGAATCCGAGACCTAGATTAGATGAAATTTCTTATTGTTTTATCTAGTATGACTCCGTGTGTGGACTCATGACGTTATCTTGTTTATTTATTTTTAATTAAATCGAAGTTCTCAAATGGAAGAAAAAATAAAATAAAAATTGAAAGGACTGGTCTCTACTCCACAACAAGTCCATACAAACAACAAACCGAAGCCCCTCGTGAATTGGGCCGGGCAAGAAGGAAAGGTTAAAAACCCCGGTTCTTAATCATTAAGTGCTCGGATATTGAATCATGGTTATCAAACACGTAACCTAATATGGGTCGATTTGTAGTTGTTGAATGGAATCAGATATTAATATAGCTATAAATTCAATAATATTATTTTAATAAGAATAATTAAATTCAATCTTCGAGATAATTTAATAATTCTTATTTTTTTAAGCAATCTCCTAACCAGATAAGATAATTATATAGAAAACACTCAAACCACCACAAATATTAAAAATTAATCTGGTTATTGATCGAGTCTTAAAGGGGTTTGGTTTAAAAAAATATTATTTTCTTAAAAAAAGAAATCAAACTAACTTATATAAATAATTAAATTTTTTTAGGTCAACAATTAACTTTTTTTCTTTTCTTTCTAGGCAACATTGTTTTTATTTATTTATTTATTTTTAAATTAAACCGTGTTTATCCAAGATAACCATCTCAGCCAATTCATGACCCAAATCTTTGACTGGGTTGGTGTCATGGTTCGGGCCGGTTTTAATAGCATCGCAAACCACAAAGAGATCGCAACGAGTCACTCCTCTTTCTTCCCCATAAAACAACCGTCTCGGGAACACTAGCAAAATCAAACAGCTTCACCATCTTCATTTCCCTGATTAATTCCCTCACTAGTCATTCGCACCTCGTATTCAAATACAATCATAAATCTTATCCACGCCTAAAGCAAACAGATTGTTGAAATAAGCAACGTAGTTATACGATCAACCACAGGCTGTCTGGTTGGTGATGGACCCTAACATAATGAGGCTTCTCGAAGAAGACGAGGTAAGCATTGTTATTTTTCCCTTTTATTTTCAACTTAATTTTGATCCTGATGGATTTTTGGACTGGTGTTTATAGGACGAAACCATGCATTCCGGTGCTGATGTGGAGGCTTTCCAAGCTGCCTTGAACAGGGATATTGGGGGCGATGTGTGCAGCTCTCAGCCGTCTGATTCGGTTGCAGGTATGTTTTTAATCTTCATTCGACCGCATTTTAATCAATCTATTCAGTTTCTTATAATTTACTGGCAGTATAGAGTTATATGATTTAGGCTGAAATATGAGAAAGTGGAGGTTAGGATTAATATGTTAGCATATAAAGAGTTGAAGAAATTAATAAAAAAATTCAATATTTTTTGTTGGTACTGTGCTCATTTAATGGCTGCAGATTGTCAAGTAGCTGGTCAGTTTATCATATTGCCAGCAATACTCGTGCTTGTGTCGAGTCCTTTCCTACTTTTTTCAAGTAGTTGATGCAGTGGAAGATAGAAAGCTATGATTTCTCAATCCCTAAATTTTATGGCGTTGAACTGTAGAGAAAGAAACTATAGCGTACTACAGAACTGGGGAGGTAGAATGCGCTGACAAAATTTCAGTCTGATTTAATGGTTGGATTACAAGTTATGCCAATTTTGGTTAGAAAGCTCGTTTGAAAAGTACAGAATTCTTCCTGGACTTGTCGATACTCTTCTTGCTTGTCCAGAATATATTTTACAATTGTGCTTTGTGCTTGGTATCTCAGCTTGTCTGGAATATATTTAAAATCTTGATTATTTATCAAACACAACTGTAAAATATAGTTGTTTTGTCCCATGAAAACAAAGTTCCAGTCAACAATTTCCAAATCGGCCAACTGCAGGGAAAAATGACAATGCAAATAATACCGAGGAACTCAATGCACAAAATGTTGAAAAACAACATCATCATCAGGAACAGCACTCATCTGTAATGGAGACAAAGCAGAATGGACCTAATGCTGAGAACCAACAACAGCTGGGGGTTTCCCCACAGGAACCAACCCACCCGCCATTAATCAAGAAAACATCCCAAGATGATATTAAACAAGAGCCTGTGGAACAGGTTCTTCTCCAGACTCCTCAATCGATTGGGATGCAAAGCTTTGAGCAAAATCCTATCCCAAAATCTGAGCCTGATAAAATTCAAAGTTCTGATGGTGATCCTAACTTTTTAAATTTTCAGAAGATGAGCAACCAGCAAACTGCAGGCATAGATCAGGTGGGTAGCCAAAAGAATAGCAGGCAGATACCTTTTGCAATATTGTTGCCTGCCTTAAAGCCCTATCTTGATAAAGACAGAGAGATGCAGCTACAAACTTTATATAATAAACTGAGGGTGGGTCTCTGACATGAATTTCTTTGTTCTTGTGCTTTCTCCTTTATGCACGGGACTGGTTATTATTATCATATATCTTCCTTTTGCTATTTTTAGAAAAATGAAATTGCAAAAGACCAATTTGTCAGACTTATGAGAAATATTGTTGGGGATCAAGTGCTCAGGTTGGCAGCTGCACGACTGCAATCACAGGCAAGTAATGCATGGGTTAATGAAATTGTAATGAGTGTAGGAATCTCTTAGTGATATTAGGCTAAAACTAGCTTGTCCTGCACTGCAGCCAGGTACTAACCAGTCCCAGTCACAGCCTCAAGCTGGTCGCCAGCACAATGTGCCAATGCCTGCTGGTATGAGTGCTGCACAGTTTCCTGATCCACATCATTCTGCACTTCACCCGAGAGGATCTATTCCTTCAGAACCATCTCATAATCCTCTTTCAGCAGTCCAATTGCAGACTGATTCAAGCATTGCCAATTCTCAGAAATCCAAAGCGGTGGAATGGAAGCCAGATTCTCCTGTAATGCAAGCAAGCCAATCGCATTCCTCCAATGCCAGCATTGTCAATCAAGAAAGAGAGCGATCCTTGATTTCACCGCAAGGGCAGAACAAGCAACAACAACATGTGCACTTTCCACCAGCTTCCTTTCCAATGTATGGAAGCAGTGGTAGTAATTATCATCCATATTCTGGGACAAATGTTAGTACTTCAGGACCATCTGTGAAGCCACAACCCCTTGATCCACAAACAAGGCAAATTTCACATCATCAAAATATGGGCGTGACTCAAACAGGAGGGCCAATGCACAACATGATAAGCACACCGAAGTTTGAGAGGCTAAATTCTGCTGATGATCCTGGCAGAGTGCAAAGTGGTTCTGTTTCCCAATACACAAACAAATCAGCATTGCAACAGAATTCAGCTCCTTGGCAAGCTCCACCAAATAGAGAGAAAAGTCCTGCTCCATTCTCATCGTTGAAATATGTAAAACCAGGTTTGCTTGAAAAGGCTGGTGAACAGCAGAACAAACCCCAGTTGTTGAGCCCTCAAGTGCTGTCTCCATCAACTGTTGAACAGGGAAATTCAATTTCAGTAAATTTAAAGGATCAATCTTTAGACAAGCAATCTTCTAAAATTGTTTTTTCAACAATGCCTCCCAATTCTTTCCCCCCTTCAATTGCAACTCAAATGGACCCCAATGACCAGGTACTTTCATACTGATCATGAATATAATTCTACCACATCTAGTTGTTTGAGGTCTTGATTTCATAGTTTATCTATTATCTTTTAGGTCGTTGTTTAACCACGCGATGAATTCTTAATCTAACCACACGATGAATTCTTAATCTGACAACTGAACATTTGCAGATGAATACGGCTGTTTGTTTTTTGCATGGCTGCTTTACTTTTAAACTCGCTTTTGTTTTTCCCTTTAAATCCCCCCCCCCCCCCCCCCCCCCCCCCCCCCTAATTTGCAACGGATAATTAATTTCATGCAATGCTAGAAACATTTGATTTTGTTCTATTCTTATGACCATGAACATTGATGAGTCTGGATTAAAAATAACTTGTCCATTGGGCATAGGTGAAACTTGATATATTATACCAAGCATGAGAGCAACCATATGTATGATTGGGAAACAGGGATTGAAAAGGTGAAACTTGAAACTGCTTCATTGAAGAAAGATACTGGCTACTTTGAAACTGGTTGAAAAATGTAGCCTTCACCACTATCCTGGAAAATGAACTACATGTCATCCTGCATTTTGCAAAACTCAAACACTCTTTTGGTGTGTGAATATGATGTATCTTAGGGAGGAGATATCAAATCAAAATAGAAAAGAACAGTAAATGTGATGTCTAAACTAGAAGAAAATTGAATCTGGAACTGGAAAAATAAGTTTACGGTTTGTAGACGACCTCTAAAATGTAAACCGATTGATAAATTATAAGAAATGTCTGGAAAAATAGCATAGGCAGCCTTATTTACACTAGTTGTAGGTCTAAATCCTAATCTTTTTTGAAAAGGAAGCACTATTAAAATTTACAGGACTAATAGAGAATCCAAATAACACAAGCATTTTTCGTAACCAAATTAAAAAACTGAAATTACTAAACAAATATAAATTCTTCTGAAAGCTCCTGTTCCAACATGGAGATAGCTAAAAGCATCCTCTGTTTTAACCTTGGCTCCTAGTTGTGGTGGAATATACGAGTAATTTGTCTTTACCAACTTATTCCCCTTTGGTTTGACTCAGATTGAGTGTCAATATGGTATACAGATTCTCCAATTGCATGAAATTTTATGAAGATTTTTAATTTAACTCATCTGAAATGTTGTTTTGTGCACACAATTTCGCAAACAAAACTGCTGGAATGATTAAACTAGTCATTTTCCGTCCATTGATGAATAATATCCTTTTTGTTTCTATATGTTATCAGGCAAGCTCACGAATCTCATCTGTAGCTTCTCCTGCTGGAGTTAATGAAAGAACACCTCCCAAAAAGCCTAATGTTGGCCAAAAGAAGCCATTTGAAGCACTTGGTTCTTCTCCACCAGCGTCAACGTAAAATAGCTCCTTTTATGGACCAAGAATGATTTTAATTGACTCATTTAATTCTTAATTCTATTAAAAGCTCTTTTTCAATCACGTTCAACGCATAATCTATGGGATAACATGCAGTAAAAAGCATAAGGTATCCGGGGCTTTTTCGGATCAAAGCATTGAACAACTCAACGATGTCACTGCTGTCAGTGGAGTTAATCTCAGGGTATTTTTTGCAACCATCAAGATTGTTTGTGAAAAAGTATTATCTAGCAAGGAAAAGCACTCCGTTGACAAATAAGCTTAGAATTCTTAGGATATTTTTCTTTGATATAGGAAGAGGAAGAACAGCTATTTTCAGGGCCGAAGGAGGACAGTCGAGTTTCAGAAGCATCACGACGGTTTGTACAAGAAGAAGAAGAAAGGCTGATGTTGCAGAAAATTCCTTTGCAGAAAAAATTGGGAGAGATCAGTTAGTATTTTTTATTTTTTGGCCCCTGTTTGTCTGTTGTAAATCCATTTGTCTATGCACTTTGTGCTTTATGGAAGGCAGTATTATTCACATGGTTTGATATTAATTGGTCTATCTGTTCCAGTGGGCAAATGTGGTTTGAAGAACATTGGCACTGATGTGGAGCGATGCTTGTCCTTGGTGAGTTGCTAGCTCCTGGTCCATTTTTTGAGAGAATTTTCACACGTTTTCTTGTGGATATCAATTTTTAGTGTGTGGAAGAAAGGATGCGCGGACTAATCAGTAACCTGATCAGGCTGTCAAAACAGGTGAGGTTTTGTTTCCTTTTCACTGATTTCTCAGTCCCTTTCTTTGTTCTTGGATTTATTAGCTTTCTTGAATCATTTTTCATGATTTAAATTGAATCTCTACAGCGTGTTGATGCCGAGAAGCCAAGACATCAGACTATAATTACTTCAGATGTACGACAACAGATCATGACAATGAACCGAAAAGCTCAGGAAGAATTGGAGAAAAAGCAGGCTGAAGCAGAAAAGCTCCAAAAAGCTAATGACGTGGGTGCTTTGTTTGATACTATCTACTTCATTATGTATGGTTCAAGAAGCACATGCTCATAAAGAACAATACACTTTCTTAAACTATCATTATATATGATTAAAGAAGTGCATGCTCATAAAGAACAATACACATGTACATACGAGATATTTCTACATATGATATATTTGTTCAAGCATGAATTCCTTAACTTTTTACGTACTTTGTATCTCTAATGCAGCCAGAGGGTGACAATGGAGGTGAAGAAGGCGAGAAGGGGAAAGATGAAGGTCGTGTGAAATCAGTGAAGGTATCAAAGATGTTGAAGTATTAAAAGTTTGCCTATTAGCCAAATAAAAAAAAATCTCTGTTTTTCTAATTTTTATGACAATGTAGACTAACAAAGAGGAGGATGACAAAATGTTTTAGCCAAATAAAACAAATATCTGTTTTCTCTAATTTTTATAACAATGTAGGCTAACAAAGAGGAGGATGACAAAATGAGGGCAACAGCTGCTAATGTTGCTGCTCGAGCAGCTGTTGGGGGAGATGACATACTGTCAAAATGGCAACTAATGGCTCAGCAAGCTCGGCAGAAACGTGAAGGAGGGATGGAGGGGGCATCTGGTTCAGTGCCAGTTAAAGATGTGAACCGCAAACCTCTATCACCATCACGAAGAAATACGATGGAAAATCTCGAAGCAGAAAAAAGGAGCCCTGCAGTTCCTTCTTCTGCATCTGGTAAGTGTGACAATTTGAGGGACACATGCTAAGCAAGCTTTCTGTTCGTAATCACACTATGCATTATGATGTTCTTTACATTTGTTTGTTTTTTCACCATACCCTTTTCATTTGGCAGGAGCTGTTAGGAAAAATGGAAGGAATCAAGCAATTGTGCCTCAAACTAAGGTGGTTCGTTCCATTTCTGTTAAGGATGTAATGTCAGTGCTGGAAGGGGAGCCTCAGATGTCCAGGTCTACTCTGATTTACCAGCTGTACGAGCGAACCAGGTCCGATGCTACAGCTGAATAACATCACATGTGCCCCTTCCCCTAAAAAAAATGGTGGTTTTTTGTGTTTGGTACCTGACAAGATCACTGTCCTGATTCCTGACTGCTGCATGGCCAATCATCGTCTGATTTCGCTGGAAGAACAAATTTGTAAATGTCTTGCCTCTGCATGATAGGGCCCAGAAGTTCGAATTGTAAGCATCCATAGAATCTTGTGGTCGCCAGAAGATGTGCCTTGGTCAATGCATTTGTTGTTCCTCGTGTTAATATCACCACCTCTTGCTTTCCTCCGTGGAAACAAGATACTCTGATGTTTTTGTTGTGAAGTTTTCGCGTTGAGCGGATTTCGTAAGTTTGCAACTCCAATAGAATAAAAGTGTATACTTTACGCTCTGAAGCAGGACCATGCAAAATCATGCAAGATTTTATCATTGCGAGATGATAGCCACTCTTGTTTTTCAAATGGTACAAGGATCGCAAGCTCTCCCATAAAACTTTTTTACTGAAATGTAAAGATGATTCCATGACTGTAAACGAAAATAATTGGCCTACACACAAACAGGTCATAGATTTTCATATACATCAATGCATCGGGAGAGCTTTCATAAACATCAGTTTTCATAAACAATTGAAAACTTAAATATGGATCCAAGAAAATCCGACTTTCCTCGGCCTGAAGAAATGACAAGCACCAGGGAGCCAACGTGTTACATTTCCTTGCAAGTTATGGGGACAGGAAACCGAGCCATTCAGTTAGATAGGTTGTGTTTCCCATGAAATGGTCTGGTGCTCACTAAGCCTTGGTGCAATGGGCATCTATACCGTGCTGTACACAGTGGCTATAACCAACACTAAGGAGGAAATCCCGGATCTCTTTGGCACTACTGTTGCTCGCTTGCAGCAACCTTTCATCTTCCTCGTAAATGAGGTAGGGGGCTTCAGCTTTCTTTCTTGACAGTAATTTCACGGCCCCTTTCAGTACATGATATTCCCATCCCTGGACATCTATTTTGAGAAGCAACACAGGCTCTGAATCTGTTATTAGTTCGTCAAGGGGAATGGTCCTTACTTGAAGGGCTATTTCTTCGTTGGATTTGAATGCCAATTTTGCACCAGTGGCTGAAACAGCACTATTGTCAAGCCGACCTACCAGCTGCCAGTTTAAGAGGACTAAGATGATGAGTATTCGGTACAGCAGATGGAAGAAGTGGGGTTCAGATTAGGCTGAATCAATCGATTAGTATAAATCTTAGCCCCAAGAAGAGATTGAAATTTGGAGAAAGATTGAATTTTTACCTTGTAAAAAGTGATATTGCCAATCCGATCAGAGACAGCAGCCTCAAAAACAGTAACCAAGTCCGCAACACGATTAAACCAAATCCCATCACAAATCCTCAGAAGGTTGTCAATCACTGGCTCAAAAGCCAGCACTTTAAAACCCATAACCGCGGCTGCGAAACTCGCCATTCCCACATTAGCCCCAACATCCACAACCAACCCGTTTCTCCCTTTCATTCCTTCAAGAAGTTGCTGAATTGTGGCTGAAATATCTGGCCTCCTGAAAGGCTTTCCTTTCAGGAGCCTGACAATGTTCTTGTGGGGCTTGTCGGGCAAGGACCCAAAATCCGAGAGAGAGTAGAGAAAGGGGTATTTGAGGTTTTCCACTATGTTGGCAACCACAGGGTGAGCTTGTGGAGATTTTAAGCAATCAAAAGGAGGGATTGGGTAAACTTGGGGTACATAAAGCGTGGAGTTAGGAAGATTCAAAGGGGATCGAGCGTTAAAAAAGAAGAGAAACAGGAGGAGGAGGAGAGGTAGTGAGAGGAGTAGAAGGGCTGGAGAGAGGTGTTTTGGCTGTTTGCTGCTCTCTCTTTTCCAGGCATTTGCCATCCCTGAAAAGGTGAGGCAAGATTGGATCCAACCCAATCTAACGCGGTAGAGATGTTAATCACTTGTAAAGATGATGTTAATCCCTGAGCATGATTCTCGCTTCTTGGATCCGGTCCTGGAACTGTTTCGTGAAGGATTTGAAGTTTTATTAACTCGGTAAAATTTCAATTGGATCTGTAGAGTGAGGTTACTGAAAAATTAATTGGGATTATTCCGGTTTGTCATGGTCAATATATATTCTGAGAACTAGAAATCTGATATAAATTTAAATTTTTAAACCTATCCATCTGTTTTTTTTTTATATATATATATTTGAATAATATCAATATATTAAAACTATAAAAAATAAAAAATGCAGATAAACCGGAAGCTCTCCCAAACAAACTTTTTGTTTTTTTAGCTTTTGTGTATATACATAAAGAGAGGAGACAGAAACAGATGATCAGAAAACCCATCGCGCAAGGTATACGATATCCAGAGTCTCTATCTCCTCGTCATCATGGGCAGCATTGCCATAAGAACAATTCGCAAGCCCTTTCTCCATGGAAATCTCATGAGGCAAGCATGTATTAGAGACACAGAGTCTCTTTCTCCTCGTCATCGTTCGAGCAAAACACGAGTCTCTTACACTCTCTACAAACCATCCCCATCAAACCCATTTTCAACATCATCATCAAGATCATCCTTTTCGAATTCTAAATCCAGAAGTGGGTTTATAGGATGGTACTTGAGCCAGCTTGAATCACGCCCAGTTGTCACCAAAACTTTCACTACTTCGCTTATTTACGCGGCTGCTGATTTGACCGCTCAGGTAGACCCTAGCCTCCTTACGTTTCTACATGGGTATACTAAGCACTGGTCGGGGGCATAACTTGTGTTTGATGAAATGTTAGTTGAATTTTGTACGCCAACAATGCTTTTGTTATGCAAAGGGGATCTCTTCATGTAATTGACAAGGCATTTGACTCTTCGTGGCTTCCTATATAGGATACCAGGGGCTTTGATTCCAACTGCTAATAAATATTATGCGGGAAAATAGGGTGTTACTTGCGTATGGTGCTAATGAAGATTAGGAGGTTCATTTACTGGCAACTCAAGCTATGAATATAACGTTTGCAATGTGATAGATGAGACATTTTTCCTCCCTCGTTTTGGGTGTAAGGGATGCATAATGGAGCTGCAATATTTCTTATCTGAGGATGCAGGTCTATAAGATTGACAGATTGAGCACTAGCAAGAGAGAGAGAACGTTTTTCATCTAGCTTGCTTCTTTCAATTCTCTTTTCTAACCTTAATAAATGCCAAGACTTTAACTAAAATTGATTTTTTTTTTCCTAGCTTTAGTTAGCTGTCACAATCTCCATGGCCTGCAATTATAGTTTGTGGAGCTATTGCATAGTATTTGCGGGTATAATCATAGGTTGAGATTGAAACCACTTGATTTAATCCCTTCTTCTGTTGAAGTATCTACTTAAATTGATGCTTGCTCCTCTTTTCTATAGCTAGGCTCACCGGGTTGAAATCTGAATAAAAATTGAATGCGCAAGTTATGAATTACTTTGTGTTAGTAGATTTATGATATTTCTTCTGGTTCAAGTGATCTTACAGGATCTCTTTTTATAACATTGTGTGTTTGAGGTGTGTGTGTGTGTGGAAATTGAGTTCCTTGATTGCTTATCGTAAAAATTTGTGCAGATGATTTCATCAACATCATCTAGTTCTCTTGACTTCATAAGGACATTACGCATGGCTGGATATGGTTTGCTCTTTTTAGGCCCATCACAGCATCTTTGGTTTAATTTTATGTCAAAAGTTCTGCCAAAACGTGATGTGCTAACTACCTTCAAGAAAATTTTTATGGGACAAGCAGTTTATGGCCCTGCTAATACTGCCTTTTTCTTCTCCTATAATGCAGCTTTACAAGGTGAACACAAATTTTATTTCATTATGATTTCAATGCTTTATAGCACTAGTATTTTTATACAGCATTTTATAGCTAGCTCTCCAGGGTATCTTGTGTTTTTCCCCCATCACAAGGTTATAGAGAGGCAGTAAATGGTCAATTCTTTATCATCTCTCATTTGTACAAGTCTGTGGAGGCTACACCAGAGCCCTCCACTTACTATCAATGCTTGTACTTGGATCAATTTGGCCTTATGGCAGGGCTCCATCTGTTTGATACTAGTGAAAGTTTGGCACTGTCCTGGATGCTATTGGCTGCTGGCATACTCTGTGCAAGCTATTTTTTTTGTTAAGAAAAAATAAAAAATAAAAATTGGAGCAGTTATATAAGTCTTCAACAGGCTTTACTGCTCATTTTGATGATTCTTTGCCTAGCCAGTGCTGATGCTAATTAAAACAGCCTCAAACAGCTGGCCCCACTGGATTTTACTGCTGCAACATAATAACTTAAACCAAGCCAGGTTCTGACTTAACATGTTTGCTTTACTGATTATTTTATTCCAAAAAAACTGGGCCACAGTTATATGCCATGATATAAGATGGCTTCCAGTTCGTGCATCCCTCGCTTTATAGATGGGAGAGATGCGAACTTGCCCGTAAACCTATTTCTCTTATTCTTTGGTTTTTAGCGTTCCTGAACGAGTGTTCTTGTACCAACTCAGGTGAAAGCAACGATGAGATAGTGGCTAGATTGAAGCGTGACCTCCTTCCAACTCTGAGGAATGGTCTTTTGTACTGGCCAGCATGTGATTTTGCGACATATAAATTTGTGCCAGTTCCTCTACAGGTACATGCGGATCCTTCTCTTTCCTACACATGAAAATTTGTATGAGCCTAATTTTTATGACTTGGAGGTGATTTTTAGTTTTTCTTTGCTGACATATGGATTTCTGGTAATGCTTACGACAGCCATTAGTGAACAGTGTCTGCTCATATGTATGGACAATCTATTTAACATACATGGCTAGCTTAAAGAAAGCGAGCACGGATTAATCCTCGGATCTGGACTACTTCAAATGCTGGACATGTTTCCTCGTTTGAGTTGTTATAGAAGGATGCAACAACGGCTTTACCCCCTTTGCTGGTTCGAGATAATTTAAGCATTGAAATTGGATCAAATTATTGCTTTGTAGGTATTCTTTTTAGCTCCATAACTATTATTAACAAATAACCTTGAATTTCCATAAGGTTTAAGCTGATTTTGTCAGCTTCAGCCTTTTTCAAATTAAAACTGAACTGGATAAGAAGTTTTTAAATTGAGTTTTTTAGTTTTTTTCTCAATTTAGTTTTCTCATTTGATTTTTTTATTGCTCTTTTTTTCCCCTCCCCCCTAAGATATGTTTGGCATGCTTTGATGGGATTGTAAATTGTGATTTCCTACATCTGAAACCACAACTAGACCCAATATGCAGCATGTTCATCATTTCTTAAAGGGTCAGCTAGCTATAGAAAATGAAAAATCTATCTTTTTATCTCCCAAAAATAATGTTTTCAGCTTCACTTAATCCACAATTTTACTTGTTTCCTTGCGAAAAGACTATTGGAATATGAGCCACACACCAAGGCTTCCAAGGTTGAGGCAATGGCTTTTTTCTTCAAAATTGAGGTTGAGGCCTTTGAGTTTACTTTTTGTGGTCTTACATATGGGCTTTCAGCCTTGCATAGTTCAGAACCTTAGAAATAACGAGCAAGCATTTTTTTTTTTTTGAATGAGTTGAAAAAAAAAATACTTTTTAGTGTTTTTTTTATGTCTGTTAAAGTAAAAAAAATTATTTTTAAAAAATATATTTTTAAAAAGCACTTTTTACCACAATACTTAAACATTTAAAACCTATAATTATTAAATATGACATAATCTAATAAATTAATTTGATAAATTTAAGATTTAATCTAAACTGGATTTTTAGTTAAATTAAATAAAATATTAATATAATGAAACTCAATTCACTCAACTGAATTTTTAACAAATTGATATTTTTTTTTAAAAAAAAATACCGTTTGAATTTATCCAATTCTACCGATATGATCCAAGCCCGTATAGTTTTCCAAGTCAATGGCGACAACTATGAAAATGACCTATAAAAGCAGCAACATGTCACCTTCCCTGTAAAAGAAATCGCGTTCAGGGTTTTGGCTCTTGAGAGCGGCGCAGCGAGTTAGGCGTTACATTGTCGATCACAACAACGAAATGGGCCACTCAAATATTTGGAACTCGCATCCCAAGAGCTACGGTCCTGGATCCCGCACCTGGTATTTTATGGAACTGAGCCTCTCTCCCTCTTTTATTTACCGCCATCTTGATTTGGTGATTCCCATGTTGTTTAAGTTTCATGCCCGGTCTCCTTTTTGATTTCGGGTTCGATGTATGTATGCTATCTATTTTCGCTGGTTGGTCTTCAAATGTGAAAGAACAACTCATGAATCCATATTTGCCCAAGTTTTTGCTTAGGTTGGATGTTCTTCCTGATTGCATTGTTTGCTTAGGTCCTTGTGAAATGATGGTGATCCATTTTAGATCAAGTTATTGTATTTCTGTTCTTTTGGTCATGTTAAAGCAGTCATCTAGTTGCCTTGTGGACTAAATCTCTTTCCTCAGTGAATTTCACGTTTATTAACTGTATTTAGTTGGGGATTTTGATTTGGAATATCCTTGTTGGCAGCCGAGTTTGTGGAAACCCTCATGGGATAATCAGGAAGTATGGACTGATGTGTTGTAGGCAGTGTTTCCGCAGCAATGCTAAGGAAATAGGCTTCATCAAGGTAAGAAGACAGATATTTGATAATCCTGTTATTTTTATCTTTGCATTTGTTGTTGTTGGGTTATACAGTCTTATGGTTGCTGTATGAACTCTTTTCAGGATGCCCTTTTTTTTAGATTGGTAAATAGCTCCTGTCATACAATTTTGAACTCTTGATGCCCTTTTTTTCCAATATTTTTTTATGATGAAATGTTTGGTTAGATACATGCCGTAAGTTGAATGAATCAAAACAGGAACTAATTCGTCCTTGCTTGAATTTGTGGTGGACTCTTTTACAAAGCAAGGTTCACAATTTGAAATCTCCCTAGAGTATTTAAGCCTTCAACCCACCCTCCTCTATGTAAAGGAAAAGGGAATGAAATACGAAAGATTTTCGAAGTGAATTCTTTGAAGTATGGGATTGCCATAGATCACTCTGCATTGACGTTGCTAAAATTGTTTATTAAGTGAGGTTAGACTTATTCGTGTTTGCTTCTGACTGCAGTACCGCTGAATGGAGGACTCATTGATATCTGCTTTTGATACCTGCTTTTGAAGGCTCTGTCTGAAATATGTTGTGAGGGGGTTTTATTTTCCTTTTCTTTTATCATCTCCAGCGATGTAATCTACTGAATTCTGAAGTCTTAACTATATTGTCTTGTGTTATTGAAGAAAATGGAATTTGTTTAGAGTATTTTGATTTGTCATTTAATTTCACTCGCTGTTTATGTTTTGTGATGATTTCTCCTTTGTCTAGACTTCTGCTTTAACATTAGCCAATCCTTGGGTTTTACCGACGTGGTTTTTGGTCTAAGCTTGCACTTGTTCAACAGAGTTGTATAAAGATGAAACCCTATTGAACTGATGTCTAACGACCACATGATAATTCTTGCAACCTAGCTCAAGACAGTAGAAATTTTTCTGTTTGCCTGGATGACCTTGTTGTTTAGGTCCCTGTGTCACCCGACCGATGAGTTTGAAGTACCTTTGGTATTATGGTAATTCCACATGATAATCCTCAAGTACTCAGTCTATTACATTGATCGACTAGTCATGAGAACAAGAGATAATTCATGTTGAACCCTACCCAGATACCCTATTCAACTGTGCTGTATTAAACACGATCTAGTCACCCTATTGAACTCTTGAATTGGTGTACCATATGGTTATTCAGAAAGCAAGGTTTTCTTTTGCCTGCTTGTATTGGGGTACTGGCAAAGTCGTGTTCCCACAAGATTGTTTGAGCATGCAAGCCCCAGGAAAAACAAAGAAAAGAAAATATTAAGAAACATAAGAAAATAATTAAAAATAAATTTTCCTGGGTCTAATTTGGAAATCTTTTCGACTTCAGCAGATTACCGAATATGACATGTAGAACATCAGATAAAATTCAATTACAATCTAATGTCGAATAAAAAATCACATATATTTTTGATAGAAAAATTATTTGACATATTTGAACTCGTAGGCATTCTATGACAAATCTATATCTGATAGCTTAAATGTGCCGAGTCTCTTGCATCAACCCGACCAGATCAAATGAATTGCTAACAAGATTTATATTTGAATCACTGCTGGTCCAGATAGAGAATGAGCCTAAATTGCAAAACCAGAACCCTCAGCCAATGATACTTCCAACCTTGAAATTGTCATGATTATTTATGATCTGTTTTGTTTGCTGTGGTTTTGATCCGTGGTAGTATTACAAGCTTACAAGACCTGGTATTGTAGCCGGGCTGGTAGATGTACGTGGTTCGGAGTTATGTTCGTGAAAATATGATTTTTTTTTATTAATATAAATATTTAAAATAACTTATAAGTATTTTTATGGATTGATAAAATAAGTTTAAATCCAAAAAAGTTTCAAAATAAGTTTAAATCCAAGAAATTCCAGAACAGGTAGACTAATTATCTCTTTTAAAATGTGATAATAAAAAATGTAATCGTTGGATTAAATTGGATCGAATTTCCCATTAAATATTAATCTTGTTAAATCTTGAACTTCTATTGGTTGTCCAGCTTCTCGCTTTCATCTTCCCCATCAACAATGTCGGGTATCTGTCCCATATTTCGTGCTTTGAAAGGCTTTGCCCGTACTTCGATGACTCTTCTGTGTAGAAAGAGAAAATTTTCAAGTCAAAAGTTAATGCTTCTACAAGTGTTTGGCTTGGCATAACTCTCTCGCTCTCTCTCTCTCTCTCTCTCTATATATATATATATATCATATTTTCTTTTAGTTGTCGTTTCCCAGAGAAGAGAGAGAACTACGTGCAGATCAAAATTGTGAATAATAAATCTGATATCCAAAGAGCTCACTCGAAAAACAAAGGTCTAGATTATAGACGTTGGTGGTCTTGAAAAACCTCAAATATCATATCTTGATGCCTGCGACATGCATCTCTTGCATTATTTTAATGTTCAGATCGAAAGTTATGATCATCATACTAAAGGGTGCACAAACATATCGCAATTCAGACTGGACTTTTGTTTCCTATCATCCTTGCGCTGATATGTCTTGTCAAGGAATTTCAGCACCGTCACAACTCCTTCAAAATACCCTGGATTACATCGTTCGTTCATCCATCCGTAGAATTTGACTTTTTAGTTAGTTTGATCAGTGCTCTTCTTGAGCTGAAAGAAGACTGGAACAGCTTTCAAGTTATAGAAAAATAAGATCTCTAGCTTGTTCAGTAAATAAATAAAACTGCTTAGTATCTGCCAAGGAGTGTTCGGATCATTGACCAATTTAGCCCTTAAGGAGGTGGAAGTACTGGAACTTCGTATCAATGATTTCTCTTGGAGGGTGGTCCAAGTGATAGACGAATTTACTTTCTTCATATTTGTATCATCGAATTTAATAGGAAACTCCTAGCAAGAAAAGAAACGGTGTAGTTGGATAAACAAGGCGATGCATAGCAGTTTGGAGCGAAGATATTGCTTTTGCTTCGCTGTCAGGACTCAGGAGCAGCAGAGGACGTGCCTGACGGCTCGCTTTCCACCACAGCTCTTTCGAAATCTGCATTAATTTCTTTCATTCATTCCTCACTGTTCTCTTCCACACTAAAAAGCAAAAAACACAGACAAATCCCCAATCTACTCCCTTCCTCCATCTCTCCAGCAATGAATGAAAATGATGCCCACATGCTTTCTTTTATTGTTCACTTGCCCTCATAAAAACAATGCTGTCTCTTTTTTAAATATCTAGACATGGGCTCTTACCCTCTTGCTCCTTATCTCCACTGATTTTCTTGTGGACTTTCTTGCTCTCTTAATCTTTTGTGTCGTTTTAAAGAAAAACTCTACACTTAGGGTTCGTGGAGACAGGGTTTTGTTTAGTTTGTGTATCCTTTCTGTTATTTTCAATACATTATGAAGGTTTCTGGGCACTGGATTTTGTACTTGATGGTTGGGACAGCCCAAATGTTCCTTAACTGCTCACCAGGCACAACTTGCCTGGCAATAACTGGTAAGTGTCTAAGTGGTACTACTAACTATATATATTCAGCTCCACTTGTGGCTTTGCTTTTGCTTGCATCATCGTACTGTAAGACAAAGACATTGGCAGAACATTTCTGATTTCAAGCAGGATCTTGTAGAGATTCTCATTGTCTTTCTTAATTTGGTTGCTGGGTTTTGATTCTTGACATTGCTTGCACTTGTATTGCATATTGACATTTGGTTCTTATAATTAACAAACAGATTGAGAAAAAAAAAGCAATGATAACTTGAGGAGATATGTTTTCCAATATGATCGGCACCTTAAATGAGTCCAGCCCTCTTCATCAAGAATTTTCAGTGTGAAGGATATTATTTTGATCTCTGTAATTGAAGCGGAGCTGCTTGTTTTTCTTTCACCTATCAATTGCACAAGTCACACTAAGAAATCGGTGCTTGCAATACAAAGTTCTTGTGTAGCTGAGTCCCTATGCTTTTACTTAAGAGTCGAATTTCGTGATCCCTATTGGGTTGTTCTATCACCAAACGAGCAGCATCTATTGTTTTAGTTAGCCGTCATGACAAATAAGGTGAAAGTATACATAGAAAACCCAATTCATGCTTGAGTAAAGCTTCTTAAATCCCAAATATTTAAACAGTTCAGAAAATTCTTATCACTTTTCGGTGGCCTAGATTCGTTTATACATGGATTCTATTATTTGGCGCGTTGATTTATGCAAAAATGAATTCATTCAAGGGCTTGTGTAACCAAAGGAACACTAGCAGCCACTAGATACAAAAATAAAGAAGAGGTGCTTAGATTTCCCTTCCATTGTTCTTGAATGGAACCTTGGTTGTAAAGACTGTATAGGTATAGCAGAAGAGTGAATAATATTTATTTGTTGCCTTGTAAACATGCTGCAACTATTAAGGGTCATCAGTCCAGAATGCTGGCTTCAAATCATGGGATTGTTTGAACAATTGGAAATCTTTTCCAGATACAACTTGTGAATTGTGATTGCATTTTAGTATATATCTTTCCTCTAAATAACACTCTAATCTAGAGTGAGCATTGTGCAGCAAAGACCGCAACAATTATACATTTGTGGGCAATTATATTGTCCTTGAACACAACACTTTTTTTGCCATTTCTTGTATTCTCTTCCTCTCCAGCAGTTGATAAGTGTTGTCAAACCTTGCATGTTCAATTTACACGTCATGTGGAGTCTTTTAGAACTCATTTTTTAGTGATTATGCTCTGGATTCAGCGGGGGAAACCGCGAAAATTGTTCAGTGATGCCGAAATTGACACCATTTTTTGAATTCTTCTTATCACTGATCACCAATGGCTAGTGAACATGCTGACACTGTTATTCCTGAATGTAATTCCAGATGTGGTCTTCACCGACTCTAGTGATAGCATGGCGATGGCAACAACAAGCAGGAAGCTCAAGGTACTGCAGGCATAAAAGGGCGTCGTATGTATTGGCTAAAAGAATATATAATTCATTTTTCTTTAATTATGAACATGCAGCAAACTAACTAACAGATCCCTTTCGATTGTTGTCCTATGAAACTGCAGGAAAATGGATATGGTCTGAACGATGATGTTAAGACCAATGCACACGACGTCGTGAACCTGGAAGATTACAACCCGATCGATCCCGTTCCAAGCTCAAAAGCTATCATAAAACCCGGTCCTATTGTGCATGGCACTCCTCTTAACCCATATATTCCCAAGCCTTCCCCTCCTGGCCCTGGCCATCCAAAACCATTGGGCTAGCTTGGTGAACATTCTCATTAATTTCTCAAAAACGATGTAGCCCTTATTAATCTCTATTTACTGTTTTAAGTTCGTGCCTCGCCTGTCTTAATGTCTACGTGTAGCTAGCTCATGTGTCCTGCTTTGATTGGTTTGAATTTTCTTGTAATTTGATGATCTGCTTGACATTAATTAGCTATCCTTCAACAATTACTCTAATATTTACGCGTGCAGTAAATCAATGGAGTAATAATGATAATTAACAGATCTTGCTGCTCGTTCCTTATATTAATTACTTGCTTACACTTCGTTATACTATCCGAGGCCTGAAAGAAATGCTCAAGCTCATCTCCTAGTTTATGGTTGGTAATTAAAAGCTTCTTCTTGTGCTCCTGTATCCTTTTTCTTATAATTTTAAAAACCTGATCATCTAGTCAAACAGATTGCCCTGCTTAATATATAATATAGTTCAAAAAAAAATCGAGCCTGACCATGTTTAATAGTTATGGTGTGTAGGCTTTATTTATCTATGAGAATTGTTCGTGTGTAGAGAAAAAAAAAGGGGGGAAATAAAATATCTTTAATAGCTTGAGTGCTAACGAAGGAACATACTTTTTTCATCGTGGTCCTAGCTAGGCTATGCACATTAGTTTCACAAGCAGGCAAGATGCTCGTGACGTCCAGGTCCTCCTTCTGATCATTCATAGACCTCAAACTTTGCAATTCAGTTCAAGAAAGGTTTAAGCAATTTAACCTTAATTAATATAAGCTTTCCTGATTGACTAGATTAAAAAAATCATTTTATTTAAAAAATTTAGCCAGGTAAAGTTTTGGAATATGATTTATGTTTTTCTTTAATATATATTCTCAAATGAAAACGTTTTAGACTTGAAATATACACAGACTCACAGAATCTTGTGCTTGATTTTTTCATTAAATAGAATGAGAGTGGTGAGATTTAAACTTGTGACCACAAGGTTAACAAGACTCTGATACTATGTTAAAGAACCATATCATCTAAAAATTTAAATTGTTAAGTATCTAATACCATGTTAAAGAACCATATCATCTAAAAATTTAAATTGTTAAGTATCTAATACCATGTTAAAGAACCATATCATCTAAAAATTTAAATTGTTAAGTAAAACTCCGGAATATAATTTATATTGTTTCATGATAGACCACTTTTTTCTTAAGTCCGAAGGAGCTGGGGATTCCAGCGCATGTAGTAGCGTTGCATCTTCACCTGGCTATTATTAAGCATTAGTCATGGAACCTTCAATCGATGAATGGCAACTCCATTTCTACTTTTGTTTTTGTAATTTGTGACGACAGATATTGCATGAAATTCAATTTCCCTGAATATTATATACTAAGAATACCTGCTAAGCAACTAGCTAGCAGAAAACAAGCCAAGAACATGGAGAGAATACCAGCTAATCATGGTGTCGATCCATATCGAGAGTCTTAATAAGAATTGAGTGCTAACCATAAACAATAATCTTTATCTTAGAAAATGATCTAGCTAGAGGGTGACCAAACCAGACCTAAAAGCACGAAAAAAAATCAAGGAAAGTAGAACTATCTACACACCAACCCTCATTGACCAGACCCAAGATGGAACAAAAACGATACCTTCTTCTCCAAGCCAAGCCTTATAATTACCATCCATTTTTTTTTCCCATCAATCAACGTCAGCTAGCTAGAGCACCAATATTCTCCCAGCTAGCTCATTCTCTCCTCACAATCTCTCGATGAGAAGATAGAAAGCATCACGATAAGACTTGCAAAAGATGGCCTCAGCCATCTTTTGGTCCCTACTGTCTCGCCTCTTTTTCTTCCCTGGGCCTGCTAATCGAGAGATGATCATCGTGCACATTAAAGCAATTGGAGCAACGAAAAAAGGCATTTATCCTAACTTTCAAAGTGGGGTATCGCTCGTTAGTTTAGAAACGTTAATTACTTAATGTAAAGCTTAGTTACTTTAAAACCAATTATAATATAAATTGTTGCTTAAGTCATGCCACTTTCCAACTCCTAACGATCATGATTTGTTAAGAAAGATTTGTTTTTTAATTGATTGCCATCTTTTTTAAGTTACTAACGAATTAGCTTGCCTGCAAATCAGTGCAGATGTGAGCTTTGGAACCCCATTATGTCCCAGTCAACCTTTTAGTTTGCTGAATCATTTCATATTAATGGTTTTTTATGATGTTTGATCCCCATCCTTCCTTGTTAATTATTTTTTAAAAATGGTTTTGCAATTTCTATCTTTTGCTTGGAAGCTATCAGTCACCGTCCAAACAACCAATTACCACCAATGGAATTAGATAAATATAGTTATAACCTGTAGTGCGTATTTCTTAGGCTTCAAATTATATGATTTGTAGTTTTTTTTTTTTCACTTAGATAAATTCTCATATTGAGAGGCAAGGACAAAAACAGACAGCATGGGACAGGGCATCTTAGAAAGATCTGTGCTTTTTTCATCTGCTCATGTATTGTTTTTCTCCTTGATCTGAGTGCCCGGGACTTCTTTTATTGCAATAAAACAGTACTAACTACTCCTGCCAGGTGCTTGTTAGAGAAAGAGCAAGCTGGGGGTGACTCAGTTAGGTTTATCACCATTTTTGCAAGGCAATCAAGCACTTCTGATGAATTTTTGTGGAAAAGATTGCTTGACATGAGTAGTGTTAATAAAGCAATCATTTCCATCTTCATCATCATGCCTCATAAAATAATTATGAATCGTATTCTGTAGCTATTCCTTGCCATCTAATCAATAAGATCTTTAATAATTAAAGTTTCCCGATCAAATGAAAATTCTAAACAGAAACACCTGGTTGGGCAAAAGCTTGTTTGCATCATTGTTGGCGGGCCGGTTTAAAGCACAAGCCATTGATTGTCAGCTTGATCTGCAAATCAATCCTAAAATAACTTAGAAAACTGATATAATATAGTTTAAGAACATTTATAAACTAATCAATGCCTGACATAATAGCTGATTTATGGTATATATGATCAGGTCATTATTCAAAATAATTAAAAAATAAAACCCAGTTTGGTTCGAGTTTTGAGCAACCACCGAATCAGTAAATTAACCCTTCATACAGGTAGAACTTGATGGTTATTATGGTTTGTAGAACTTAGAGAATTGCTTATAAAGAAAAGGAAAAAAGAAAAAATCTTTATTAATTTGAGTGCTGACGAAGGAACAGGCTTTTTCTGAGTGGTCCTTTTATACATTGATTTCACAAGCATGCAAAGTGCTCGTGGCGTCCAATTCGTGATTCTGATTCATAGACCTCAAACTTGTCCATGAGCTGTTTTTCTAGGTTTTCCGCAGTAGGTTTTCCATCGCTGCTTTGTTTGCCTGGCTGTAACAGAAACTTGATCCTGCTCGTTGCTGTAAACTGCACACTAAAACCAGCAAACAAGCTGTTTATTGAATTAAATTTATATTTGGAGACATGTTGCTGAGAGAGAAAATACTAATTCCGGAATTAATAATTTATTAAAAATTAAAAAAAAAAAAACTGATTTTTATAGGTATAAGGGCTTTTCAAAGCCTTCCCCACTGTTCACAGAGTTATTATGCCAGTTGGAGATGATGAATGTTTAGTAATGTCTCGCTTCGGTGGGTACAAGAGCTATAAATTCATTCAAGTTTAGGGTTGGGATGGAGTTGGCTAGGAGAGGCACGCTTCTTTTTACTTTTGCCAAAGCTGCCTACCTCTCCCCGCCTTCTTCTACAAGGCAGCTGGCTGCTAGTTAGTGCGAGCTAAGGCTCCTGCTTATATGAAGAGGAAAGGCAAAGCTGAGAGAGGAGTCTGGGTGACTCATTGCTCATTCACCCGAATTTAACCACGATGGAGTTTGGGGCTTATAAAAATTAAGACAAGGCATAAACAATTTTAGCTGGAAAAATCCGATTTTTTTAATCATTTTTTTTATAAAAAGAATAAACTTAGACTAACTTGGACCTCTCACAGCTTAGGGTCTGAGTCGGTCCAAGTTATTTTATAATATTCGTATAGTAATATAATGCATAACATTTTTAAGTAAAAAAATACGTTATAATTATTACTGTGCGACAACAATGATGTTTTAAAAAAAATACACATTATATTAACATGTTAAAAACATTATATTAGCTTGGATAAATCCATCGTATCCACAACCTAGATCTTGGATTGAGTCGGTCCAAATTATTTTATAATGTATATATATATATATAGTCATGTAATGCAGGAAAAAAAAAAAGTAGGTTATAATAATGGGTTTTGGAAATGGAGGCTCGCAGTGTTTGGAAGGTTAAAAATAATTAAGAATGTGGGGCCCGGGGTGGAAAGAAGATGGATTGATTTTGATACCACACGGGCTAATAAAGCAAAGCACTAATGACTTGGATTAACTTGATAGAGAGTTTGAGTTATAAGAACTCAAAGCAGGGCGAGGGTCCTTTTTCAACAAAATAATATTAATTATAGTTAGTTAGGGTTTGGTTATTGGGGACGTAAGTGACTTTACTAGGCCCATATTAATTATTAGGTTTTAATTCAGTTGGTGATTACATTCTTTATTTTCCTCATTAGGTGGTTGATGCTCTCCTCGTTTGGTATGCATTAACTCTCTTTTTTTCTTTTAAGAAACATCTTTACCTTAATTTGATGTTTTTTAATGTATTTCGATAGTTTCGATATATTGATGTAAGAAATTTTAAAAATAAAATATTTTGATGTGTTTTCAAGATAAAAATTATTTTTTTCAAAAGCATCGTGCACCATAATTTCAAGCACACGTTAAAAATTAAGAAAACAGAACTCAAAAGGAAAAGAAATTAAAATAAAGGGTTTTATATGATAAATATTAACTAACAAACTAAGAGTCGTGGTTGTTCGCTGATCAAAATGCATTGTCCGTTCAATATTAATTAAAATAAAATGATGTCTTATGCAGGCTCTAATGATGGAAAGAAAAAAAAGGCTCAATCCTGAAAGCCTTACTATTTTATAAGAATACATATTTTGATCTGTATTTCTTTATTTTATTCTTAGTTATCGTTTATGTTTTATTTATTTATTAAAATATAATTTTTAATTTATTTGATTACATGTACACGTAAAGTTTTTTTATTTTCACTTAGATTTTTTTTACCAGGAAAACATGTCAAAAAAGTCTTCTCGTATACAACTATTTCTTTCGCTGAAAAACAAATATATGTCAAGTATCTAAAGTAATTTAAAACTTAATAGCAATGTATTTCATGTTTAAAAATCGTCTTTTAATCGTATTTATTCTATATTTATTTATTTTCAATCCTAACGTTTTTTATCTATCTTTTTATCTTAAAATATTCTCTAAGCACAACTACATGAAACCTTATAACAAATTACTACGTACAAGGCATCATTATCACGCATAATATTGATTCTTTTCTTAAATGATTAAACCATGATTAATAATAACTATTATTATTCTGGGAATATGTTTTAGAATTTAACTAAAAAAAACTTGAAGGTGTCGAAGTCTTTCCATCCCATCTCTCTGTAATTGTGTGAATAACTCCACGAATAAATGTCTTGTCAGCACAATTAGGTCTGTCTAACCATAGTCCGATGTCTTACTTTGAATATCACTTTCCATTTTACCTTAAGCAAGAGACATAAACCATCATTTGGGTCTAGGAAAAGCATTATGAACATGATCAAATGATGATGGCGATGAATTGTTTTATCCGATAAAACAAAAAATAAATAAATTAAAAATAATATTATTTTTTCCCGTTTTGCATTTGTCCTTGTCCTCCCCAATCCAATGACTTACTTTGAAAATTACTTTTCATTTTACCTCGAGCAACCCTAGTTTGAACTGAAATTCCTTCCTTGCAAATCTTACATTCAATTTACTTTTACGTGAAGGTAAGAGTCTTAGTCAAGGACAAAATAAAAAAGTATTATCAATATTATTTTGACACCTTTTTATATGTATATTACCATTTTATCCACGACAATTTAGTAGATATGGCTTATGACTTTCATTTTAGGAATTTTTTGTGATCCAAACCATTGTTTTCTGATCGAAGCCATTGATATATATATATAATAATATGATGTGATGTACCATATTTTTGTGTCTGTAGAGGTATTTCTCAATTAAAATTAAATTTTTATTTTTATTTTTTAATATTAGTATATGAAAATTATTGAAAATACTTAAAAAATATCAATAAAATAAAAGAAACATTTAAAAAAAAAATAACTGCACTATCAAATGCAGTAGTCTCGCGCGTCAAAATTAAAACGGCTATTTTATCCATAATTCTAAAGAAATTTAAAATTTAGCTCAGTGTCATTTGCGTGACGTCGCTCCAAAGATTCACACGCTGCCCCTTTCTTTTCCCACACCTCCAGTATAGCGTACAAAACAAAACCACAAACTCGCTTTCACGTATAGCCACGTCATCCAAACGCGACATTCTCCTTGCCCATTTCCAAAACTACCCCCAGTATTAACCACGTCACTGCCATAACGCGCGAGTCTCCAACCCATATATAACCAGCGAGTAAATCACCAAATCTTCAAAAACCGTGTTTATTCACATTTGTTATAAAAAAAAGTTTGTAGGACGACAGTTATGCTCTAAAATCTCGCCTACAGTTAAACGACACCACCCTCTCCACTATCACGCCGGAAAACGGTAACGGTCATAAAAAAACTCTTCGGTCAATTTCTTTTTCTCTCACACTCTCCTTAAATCTACTTTCACTCACTGGTTTTATCTCCTTGATCCTCTCTATAATTATTACTTTTAATAAATCAATTGACAGGGTTTTAAACAGAAACTAGGGTTTCGACGAAGAATGATATCTGATTTGAATTTTGAATTTATCTTTTTACGACAATGGTAGCTGCAGTTTCATCACCGATAAACCCCAAAACGACATCAACACGAAGAACAACGCAAAACCTCAACCCTGCGAGACCTCCTTTATTACCATCAGACCCTGACAATGCTCTCGCTCCTCGCCGTCCCAAATCCCGGGATGTCAGTTCTCGCTACTTGTCATCGGCATCGGCAACGGCAACGGCATCGGCATCCTCTACTTCAGCATTTAACCGGTGTGCATCACCGTCAATTTCACGACGAACGGCCACGATGACTCCAACGCCTTCCGCTGCTTCCGCAATCAAACGGTCACAGTCATCGGAGCGTAGGCGTCCGGCTACACCGAGAACTAGCTCTCTTGATTCAAGAATAGGAAATGCCAATTGTGGCGGCGGCGGCGGTGGTGGTGGTGGTGGTGAGATAACGAATGCTCAGAGAATGTTGATTACTTCAACGAGAAGGTTATCGGTGTCGTTTCAAGGAGAGTCGTTTTCGTTTCAAGTCAGTAAAGCGAAGCCAACTTCGTCTCCCAGTGCTGTAAGAAAAGGAACACCGGAGAGGCGTAAAGCAACTACTCCAATACCTACCAGAGGAGCTGATCAGGCGGAGAACTCAAGGCCTATGGAGCAACGTCGGTGGCCAGGGAGATTAAGGCAGCAGAATTCCATGACTAGAAGCATGGATTGTACTGATGATGGGAAAATTTTTGCTGGATCTGGAGTCAATTTGAATGTTGTTAGGGCATTGCAAAACTCAATGGTGGATAACAACAACAACAACAATGTTATTAGGTCATCAATTGAAAGCAGTTTGAGTTCTGATTCTAGTGCAATTGAATCCGCAAAGCCGTTGGATGTTAACGGATCTGTTATGCATAGTGAGCATCTTCTGGCTTCTGATACTGAGAGTGCATCATCTGGTACTACTTCAGATAGTAGTGGAAATGCTGTTGGTGTCGGAGGACAAGGGGAACGTGGAGCACGTGGATTAATTGTATCGGCAAGGTTTTGGCAAGAGACTAATAATAGAATCAGGCGGCAACCAGAGCCTGGGTCGCCAGGTTCTCGGAATGCTGGATTGAAAGGACCTACACCTGCTAAACTTATTGCAACAAAGAAGTTTGGAAGTGATAGTCCAATATCTTCTCCAAAAGGAGTTGTTAATTGTAGGGGACAGTTGTCTCCTATTCGTGGCGGAGCGTTACGGCCTGCGTCACCTGGTAAGTTTGGGACATTATCAGGAGCTGCATTGTCTCCTATGAGGGGAATGAGTCCTTCGAGAGTGAGGAATGCCATGGGAGGTGTTGTCAGCAGTAATTTGAGCAATGCGAGCAGTACTCGTTCAATTTTGAGCTTTGCGGCTGATATTAGGAAAGGGAGGATTGGGGAAAATCGGATTGTGGAGGTGCATTTGTTAAGGATTTTGCATAATCGGATGTTGCAATGGCGTTTTGTCAATGCCAGAGCCGATTATGCTTTGTCAGCCCAGAGCTTGAATGTTGAGGTATGATCGTTGTTTTCTATGATTTATTATATATTTTCTTTAAATTTTTTTTTGTTTGGTAACTGCTACCAGTTGATGAATGGCATAGAGAATTTTAGTGGAGAGGAAACCATAGTAATATGTTTGCTGCTTCTTTCCATGTTGGTCTGCCATTGGTGTTCTACCATCGACATAATTATCACAGAGAAGTGCTGATTTTCATTTATTTTTTTATTTTAACTTGGGGGTTTGATCTAATCTAGTGTGGTTAAGTGATACCAAATGAAAACTTAAGAGCTGTTTGAGATTGATAGGCAATCAAGAAGTAAATAGTCACGGTCATTCACAACAGACGGAGATGAATTTTTTGAACTAGTTGCTCACATTTGTGACCTAGTAGTTGAGGGGAACTTGCTAGTTCTTGTTATCAGAGGGAAGAAATTATAGGTTGATATCAAATTTGTGTCATATGATGACTGGTGGAAGGTTTTGTATATTGATTGGATTATGATGTATGATTGGTGGAGGTGGGGTGGGGGAGGGGGCAATTGAAAATGCCTTTGAACATGCTGCTGTTTTCGTAGTTTCTGACATGGTTAAAGGAAACTTACTGTCTGAAAAGCATAACAAGAGGCTGAGCCTTTGGAGGTGAGATGATGTCATTTGGCGCTCTGCCCTCTTATTTTGGTGTTGGAGTTCGAGTGTCTGTATAAAACAGGTATTTCAGCATTAAATTCCCATCCAGGTTCAATCATCCATCAAGTCTAGTTTTGAGTCTCATTTATTCAAGGCTGAAGATGATCTGTTAATATGGTAATAAACATAATAGTGGATCAGTGGGAAAAAATAATATTTGTCATATCATGAGAGTTTTTTTTTTTCAAGTTTAGTGGAGGATGTGATTGTAAGGTGAATTTAAATTTCTAGAATTTTGCTTTTCATCTGCCAGCCTAAATTCTTAATTATTTATGGGATTGAGGATTGTTATTGACAAAGAATTTGTAATAAAAACATTTTGACAAGATGATCTTTTCTTGGCCTGAGATGAGATGGAGAAAAGATTGGTTTTTTTAGTTTTTACTGTTGTATTCAATATGATAGGAAGCTGATTCTGCAGTTCGTGTATTTTGATTGTGTTGACAGGTCATGGGTGCTAGGTTTTCAAAATTGCTTTTAGAAGCTTTGACTAAAAATAAGCTTAACCCCCCCCCCCCCCCCCCCCCCCCCATGTTTTAGTTCCCTCCTAAAATTATTTTGATTAAATCAACTCTATAACATGAAACTCACAATTATATTATTTATGTTGAGCTCTTAATATTTTTCACTGAAGCTTGATTGACTGTAATAGCTTGTCCATGTTAGAAGACACGTGTTGTAGAAGTGTCCATCTATCACTTCTAGCATTTAGTAAGATTGTGGCCAAAGTCGAGCAATTTAAGGATATCTAAATAATAGCAATACTCAGCATTACCACTTCTGGCTGATATGATGATGGATGTATTGATTTTTGTTACGCTTACCTCACATTTTTATTTTGGTTGATGCATTTATTATGCAATTTAACTTGACAAGTCAAATTATCTAATAGGATTTTTCTTGTCTAAATGTTATTCTCTGTACCAGAAAAGCCTGTATAATGCTCGTGTAACAACATCAAAACTGTATGAGTCTGTTAGAGCAAAAAGAACAGAGTTACAGTGGCTAAGACATAATTGGAAGTTGATTTCCATCCTCAAGGGGCAAGTAAGATACAACTGCATTATCCCCATCATGCATGCAAGCACTATGTTTACCTATGTTGCTGTACTCATTTTAATATTTTATGCAAATTTTACTGGTGCACTTTTGGATTTCTCATCGAGAGTTTCTAAAAAATTGAATTTCAAGATGTGGCATTTATCATTTTAAGCTAATATTTAAATCTCGTGATTGAAAGTGTTTAAATCCTCTGTTTTTCCAAAACGTACACACACTGTTTCAAATGAACTTGACTCTCATTAGGTTGTGTTCTTGAATGGATTTTCAAAGATTTTCAAACCATATGGCTTGATTTCAACCATGTTATTGCTTTGAATGCTATTTAAGTTTATTCTGTTTTATTAAAGAGCAATGGCCAAATTAAAGTTTTATTTTAATGGAGATGTATGCTTTATTAAGAGCTTAAAGGTAGTTTATTTCTTGTGATTTTGTGTTTTAAACTAATGGTGCATGATTGCTGCAGATGCTATATTTAGAAGAACTGGCGTTGATTGACCAGGATTACTCCCGTTCTTTATTGGGAGCCAATGAAGCTTTGCAGGCTAGCACACTCCGTCTGCCTGTTGTTTGTGGGGCAAGGGTATGTGCCATTTTCCTTCTTGTGATTTTCGTCTTGGGCATGTTGGTTTCAGTGGGGTTTCTGATAATTGCGTATTTGATTTGGAATTCTACAGGCAGATGTCCAAAATCTGAAGGAAGCTATATGTTCAGCGGTTGATGTGATGCAGGCAATGGCATCCTCAATCTGCATACTGTTATCGAAGGTCATTATTTTCCCCTCTTCCCACTCCTCTCTCTTTCATTTTCCTTTTTTAACTTCATTCTTTTCTGGATTTTATTCAGTATCGGTAAGTGAACATTTTGCATGTTATGTTCTGTTTGTCGCATGTGAAATAACTTGTTTTTGGATTTATGTAAACAATATTTTCCTGGAAATATATCATTTATCTTTCCTTGGCTATTTCAAGTAAAATTTACTTGAAAATGATTGTTTGGTGTTTTGTATATATATGAAAAAAGATGGTTTTGTAGAATATTTTCATCTCACGAGAACAGTATGTTTTCCTTTGTTTCAAGCTATTTTTCCCTTTGATTGTAAATATTTTCCATTGACCAAGTTTTTCCAACTGAACCAAACATGAGAAATATATTATGGAAACATATTGTACTTGAAACTAACGTAGCCTTAATGTATCAGTCTCATTATGTTTGCCACCTACACTAAACAAGCCATAGCTTGGGCATGCTACTGACTACATTTCACAGTATGGTTCGTATCAACACATAGTAAGCATGCAGTGCCTCACCTTTTTCAATGAGTAATTGACTGGTGCTCTTAAAATTTTGGGAAAATTGTCATTTTTCGCAGCCCAACTGTTGAAGGTGCCCCCTAATTGTGTTTATTAGCCCTTGTGCTTAAGCCCTTTTCTTTCAAGTTTTAGATAGTCCAGTGTTTGTGCTTAACTAGAGGTCTAAAGTTTAATCTTGAGATGGATTGAAGGGATTTCTAGGATGAAGGGCAGCTACTGAACATTTTGTTGCGCAGAGCTGGCCATGTTGTCCTCCCAGTGAATACCCCTTCAAAACCCTAACCCCCCAAAAGAAGCTCCATAAATTTATGGAATTGTCATTATAATACCCATCCCTTGCCAGGACTGGAAATGATCAACTGCCTTTTCTTGGTGACTCGCCAACGGAAATATAAACACTTTGTTGTTACTGCTTTTGATTGTGCTCACACAACTTAGTGATGGCTGAATTATACACCTTATCGTACAAATTGAAAAATGCCTCTGAAGATGGCTTTGTGCAATCATTGTCAACGTGTTAACAGTTTTGTGTATCCTTGCATTACCATAGGCTGAGGAAGTAAACTCTTTGGTGATGGAACTTGAAAAGACAAGTCAGAAGGAGTGTAATAGGCTTTATCAGTGCAAGGATCTACTTTCATCCATTGCAGCCCTGCAGGTAATTGTGTTTGGTTTACTTTAACTAAGAATTAAGAAGTTTGTATAGAAATTAACTCCATTTTACTTCTATAGCTTCACTAGAGGAGCCATCTGTATCCTGATTCTGTAGCTCTTGGCATTTCCCCTTTAATGCGGTTAGCTTTTTTAACGAAAAGTGTTCATGTTGCCAGGTAAACGAATGTAGCCTGAGAAGTCATATTTTACAACTAAAATGAGTGAGTGCCTTCCAGCCTGACAAGACAAGTGTAAAAACCTCAAACCACTTAATTCCTTCCGTAGTGCTAACAATATCAAATCAAACCCTTTTATCCTCTGATTCAAGGAACTAAGAAAAGTATCGAATGGATAAGCAAAACGTAGATGGCATGAAGTTGTCGATCTCAAAGCCAGATTTAGATTGTATTTAGGTACTTCTCTGTAGGGCAGAGTTTATCGTGTGTAAATATATATAATGATATTTTCATTCTCTTTCTTTTCCGAGTTTCCTCTTCCATTCTTTAGTTCTTGTTTGCACTGTTTTATTTACGTGTATTCGTGACCTGTGAGTTAGATCTTTGCATTTGGTGTCCCAACGATGATTTTCTGCAGTTTATTTCTCTGTTCATCCACCCGTTGTGTATCCGCGACTTATTATCCTTGAGCTAGTGACCTAAATCAAAATCGAAACAAGGAATGCTGTTATTCAGAGTTGCAAGAAATTTGATTACTCAATTGTAAAGAATTTCCTTTGTATTAGGCCTATTGGCCGGAAATGGATGTCACTGCTATGTTAGGCTCTTGCCGGGGCCAGCTTTGCAGTTATTCTCTTTCATGAGAACGGACCGCTGCTTAAGAATTAGTGTTTGGTTACATGTTTTAAAATAGAAGATATGGAGACTGTAAGATCATATACAAGGGAAAAAATTATTTAGAGAAGTAAAATTAATAATATGGTTTATTGAATAGTGTAAATATAATTTATTTTTTTATATATTTGCACTCCAATGAAAAAAAGCTATTTAGAGAAGTCAAATTTATTTTAATATATATAATATTGATAGAACTATTTATTAATAATAAATAATCAATACAAATACAATTAAAATCATTTTTTTACATAAAAAAAATATAAAAAAAAAATGATCAAACATGTAGGAATAGTTTTTCAATTTAAAAATATTATTTTAGCTCTTCAATATAACTCTTTTCTTGGAACTATAAAAATAAAGAAAAAAAACCAAGATTTTTTGTCTTTTCCCTTAAGTGTTTTTTTTAATTCTCTCATTGTAGTTGTTGTAAGGGTAGAGGTAATACACACGCCACACTGTCTTTGAAATTCATTACAAAACAATTCTAAAACATCTCGTATCCAAGTTCTTATCCACTCTTTTCTGTTCTAAAACGTCGGCCATATACAATTTGATGTTATGCACTACAACATGTGTAGGTTAATAAGTTTGTTTTTGGGATACAACCTGTTTTTCAAATAATATGAAATTGATCCTTTTTAAATAATTTTGATGTTTTAATATCAAATATCAAAAATAAAAATAAAAACTTTGTTTTAATATATTTTCTGCTAAAAATAACTTTTAAAAGCACCGAACACCTTAACATCAATCACAAAATCCCCTTTCCCATCTCATATATTTTTCTTTAAAAAATTGGGTTGGGTTCTATGGGACAAATTGTTTATCAATGAAGAGTTACTTCATCGTAGAACTCCGAAATCAGCTGTTTATAGAGCCATAAAGTATCTTGAAAAGACCATAGTAATAAATAAAAAAAATAGTGACTCCTTGCCATATAATAGGGAGGTGATCGACTTTTTATAATGTTGCTTGTAAAAAAATACAGTGATGTTGAAAGCAAGGAATTATGATGCGATCTCAATAAGATTCCCTGGGAGAGTCTCTTTCGGCTTCACGTCATTCCCTTCCTTTCTCCTTCAATTAACAGCACATTTCTCTCCAAGTACAAAGCATTTAGCCGATTACCTTTACTTTCGCATCACCCAACTCCCATTGCCAGAGCAGGGTGGCGAAGGCAAGTATGCTAAGATGGCGATCCGGCGAAGATGAGGCGGGACCCGCGGCATATGCTAGGAGACGCAGCGACTCGAAAGAACCGGAATAATAATGACTTTCTCTTTTACCATCTGTTCTCTCTTTTCATATAACCTTGTCTTTTTGTCAAAGAAAATATTATTGTGGGTGTTAAAATGCCGTGGAACGCACTTCCAGTGGAGGAGGAATTGGGGGAGGAAGCTGACGTGCACCGCACCATTTTTTTTCTCCGCAAAATCTCGAGCGGGGCCCATCCTTTTCACCGCCATGTCAAGTACGTAATTCTGTGATGCTCCCTCCTCATCTACCAGCTGCTCGGCTAGTCCGAGACCTGGGGTCAAAAATCATCTGTGAAGCTCATGCTTCTTTCGGGCTGTACTTGGCATCTAGCCTGGCCACTGCCCGAGGTTTAATCAGCGAGATACTCGAGATCAGAAAAGAGAGATAGATAGTAAGCCAGCTTCAGATTGGCTCCGAATAATACGACGTCATATAAGCTGATTTGCCATCGGTGAACATTATCGGCATCAAATCATCCATCCATGAAAACAAAAACTATCAGCTAGCTGGGACAGGGTAGCTGAGCTAGACAGTTGATACTTCCTATGCAATTTGCAACTACCTTAGCACGCACCCCCGTCACTCTCCGAAGACTGGGGAGCAGCCTGCGGCAATCAATGCTATCAAATTTGTCTTCGTGTTAGAGTTCTGGATCAAATTGGACCCGTCCGTTTTGACCTGTTCAGTCAATATATAACATGGTACAACTATTCAACCTAGTAATTTAATCTGGTTAGTCAGTTTGTAACCTGTTTAATCCGTCAAATCTTGATTTTGATTTTTTAAATCATGTTTCTATTTTTATTTTAATCAATAAATAAATCCTGTAATAATATTATTTTTAATTGACAGGGGTCAAGTTAACTTAAAAATTCCTGATGATTGAGTTGATCATAATCGAAATAAAAAACCAGGTGGTAGCATACATAGATTTAAAACATTTAATCAGGTTTGAAAAGATTTAAAACATTTTATTTTTTATTTTAAATTAATTTTTTTAATATTTTAAATGGTTTTCATGATATAATTTCAAAAATATCATTTAGAAATGCTTTTAAATAAAAAATAATTTCAAAAACAATACGAAATACAGCTGAATAGAATCCACGATGTCTTCCATCTTCTCAACTCTTGATTTGCGTTTCACATTTTAGACTTCTGGATCAAACTAACATTATCCTTCAGGCAAGAGATGGCATCCTAGAATCTAAGAGCAACACCCACACCAAACTCTTCCATCATGGTTCGCCCTCTCCCTCTTAGGTGGAACAACCCCCGTCACGTGTCAGACCATAGGTCTCCACCCTACACCCGCTGGGGTCTGGGCGGCAGCAGCTTATCTCAATCTCTGAGAGGCTCGCTCGCATCTCCATGTGTACGGACCACACGAATTAATTAACATTAATGATGCTGTTCATTCTATTTTTATTTATTTATTTGAATAATATCAATAGATATCGTATTTGTTAAATCCTAGATCCGAAAGAATTTAGGATCCATCGGGTTTTTAATTAAATCATATATTATACCAACTTGATCAACCCACTTGATTCAATTAGCTTTCAATAACTTTAATCACGATATAAACCTGGTTAGGTCGATTTTAAAATTAAGAAATTATTATTTTTATAAAATAAAAATAATCACCCTTGAATTGACCATTCAATAACCCAAACCTTTTTTAAATTAGTTGAAAAATTCACAGATAATATAACCATCCACGATGGATTATACGAAAAACATCGAATTGATAAATAATCAACATCCAATAAACATCATTATCATAAAAACAAAAAAGAAAGAAAAGAGGGTCCAATAATTTTACTAGAAAAAAAGGTACACCGGAAAATTGTCCATATCCAGCCAAAAACGCACCGGAGTAAAATTCCGGCATTATATTTATAGAGGGAAAAAAGAGGATACAGCAAAACCTTTACTCTGTGTCTTCATTATTTTTTTTTATTCAAACAAACAGGTTTAAGAGTTTTTTCTTATCAGCCCCACTGCTCTCGAAGCTTGTGGTCTCCGATTCTCCTCCTGTATAAAACGACACGGCATCTCTTCCTCTCTTGTCTCTTCCACCTCTTCCTCTAGCGAGACAAAGATTCACATGATGATCAGACACCACTTGATTAGTATTCTCCTTATCAAACGGTTTTGATTGATTCCACGTCATGCTATGCACGGCGTACGCAGCCGCAGAGAAACTGTCGGATGATTCATCACAATTCGGCGCTAAGACTCCAGGGAGAATTCCAGGTAACGGCCGTAAGGTTTCACCGGAAAGCACCGCCTCCACAGCCGCCTGACACACGTTCCAGTTACCGCTCCACAATAGCCCCACCGCTCCGTTCACCGGATTCACTGTTCTCCCGCATGCCTCGAATAACAGCGATTGGAACAAAACTACAGAAAAAAGGGTAAAATCAATTTATACTCTTCTACATGTATAAATGTGTATACATATAGTTGGGTGTGTATTTAAACGTTTATACATACCAGGGCGCTGGGATTCGGGTACGGCGGAGATGAGAGACATGAGATCACTGCGGCCAAAAAACTTAGCTAGGAACAGGGTAGCGTTACCTTGGGCTTCAGGGGTGGGGATCCAATGCAGACTCGACCTCAATACGCATGTCTCGCTGCACCCCTTTCGCAGCACTCGGCAACCATTGCAGCTCATATTCACCGTCTGATATAATTGCTGGTTGATCTTGATGCTTTTCTTGATAATCAAATAAAATGGTGATATTTTTTTCTTGGTGATAATCCAAGAGACGATTAGCTCTAAGTGAGGGGAAGGAGTGAGCTTTAGGGAGCGGTGAAGGAGTATAAGAGAGGGCAAAAAGTGGGGGTGTGGTTAACAAGTTAAGTTAAAAATTAACTGTGGTTGAGTTAAGTATTTTTGCTGAATGAACGGTGGGGATTTTTTAGTGATTTGTGGGGTCCAGGAGTGGTTTGTGGTTGTCGAGGCGAATATCTTCCAAACTCTGGGCACGAGCGGCTCCGTGTTTTCGCGTCTTTTGTTCTACAAATCCAGGTACACCATTGGATTTTTTTTAAAAAATGTTTTGAGCCGTCGGATTGAAGTAGGTCCGCTGCCTTTTATTTTTCTTTTAGTTGCTTTTTTTAAAGTACGGGTACGAAGTTTAAAAAGTTTAGTCGCCCCGCAGGTGGAAGCGTGAGATAGAGGTGGGGATTGGTATCTTCTTTAAGTGGCTTATGATATAGTGACGGTGAAGTTATGTTTTAAATTGTTTTTAAAATTATTTTTTATTTAAAAATGAGATTGAAAATAATCTAAAAATATTGTTATTTTTAATTTAAAATAAAAAATAAAAATAATTTTTTTAATCGCTTTTCAAAATCGTTTCTCAAATGTATTATAAACACCATTGTAGTTTCTAATGTGTTTTAAAAGTGTTTTTGAAACAAATTTGATTTTTTAAAAAAACAAATTATTTTAATATTTTTAGATTATTTTCATGTGTTGATATTATTTTTTAAAAAATAAATTAAAAAAATCATTTGAATATATTTTTAAATAAAAAATATTTTCAAAGTTAACATCAACTACACTAACAAACAAGCACTTACCTTGACGGTCCAAATTGGTTGTGCTTTTGTATTATTATAATTTATTATTTGAATTTTAGAAGAGATTATAATAAAATCTGTATGTCTAAAGTGACAGTTGGTATTTATTTAAGATTATTGAGAAATATCTACTTTCTAAAATATAATTATTAAATCTAGACGGCTTGAAACTATTTAAAATTTTAAAAAATATATTAATCTAATATAATCTCATTAAAAACTTTAAATAACCTGTGATATGGTATAATCAATTAAAAACTCGTTTTTTAAAAAAAATATCAAGCAACGTCATTTTAATTGTTTATATATATATATATATATATAAGTTTATCCAAGTAAAATTATTTTACTGATCTAAACCTGGTTCTGAATTGAGTTCAACAAGTATAATCTTAATATATAAAAATTAACTTGTGAATACATTAACTTGTTAAAATTTAAAAAGAAAAAAAAACACCTCTATTGTGTTATCGCCACGGCTGTTAATTTTATCTATTTTTTGCCTCCTCCTCCTCCTTCTCATGCTAGTAAAGCTAATCTAAGCTCCTGTCCCCACAAATCTTGCCGGGAATAAGAGGGGAGACAGGAAAAAAAAACATGAGAAATATGGAGCGCATGGTGTTTGAATCTATGGAACAAGCTCATTTTCAAAACAAATGAGAAAAACTATAATACCAGTTTAATATGGATTTTTAAAAATGTTTACCATGTTTAACTTGATATAAAATGATAATATAATTATCATATGAAATAGATTGGATAATTCAGCAAATCAATAAAAAAAATCTTGTTGAAGGTTTTCAATGTAAAACTTCAACTCCCCGTTGACCACTGATCCACAAAAATACCATAGGCCACAAAAACTCCACGTAAGCCGTCACAATCCGGCCCTCAATTTTCTGGTCCGAGGAAGCTCTGGCTTTCAGGAAGAATTGGCAGGCTCAAAGATACCTTCTAGAAACACACAAAAACTCTCAGTTCGGACAATCTAAGACGTGGTAGTATTTTATACAAAAAAATATTTTGTATATATTTTTAGCTGATTTTAATTTCTTCAAAAATATTTTTTAATAGGCTTTCAAGTATTTTTTTCTAAAACAATTTTTTTTTCTCTGTGTTTTGAACTCTTAGAGATATGCTCTCAATCCTACAACATAAAACTTACCATACAACTCCATTAACCTCTCCACTCAGCACCCATGAGAGACATCCTCTCCTCTATTGGACAAAGCAGGAAATGTGTTAGGGCAATCTGCTTCCTAAGAATAAGAACATGACTCTTGATTTACCCAATCTTTTTTCTTTTTCTTTATTGTAATTATTATTCTTGTAAATTTGACTAATTTAAGCTCATACAGAATCGACAAAACTTTTCAGGTAAACTCTTTTCAGAATCAAGCTTGATGCTTCCCAGATTTCTCCTGGTATGGTTTGGGATTCTCCACCTCCAGGTTCGATTACTCTTGCGGCGGCGGCTACTGCTGCATCTTGTTCCTGAGACCCTAATTTCTTAAAATTTAAAAATATAAATGTAAGACAATTTAAATATAAAATTTAAATGTAAATCAAATATATAATAAAAATTACATGCGTTGATAATAATATGTAAGATCTCAGACTAATTTTCAACGTAGCAAAAGAATGGAATATAATTGCAATTGCTACAATAAAATACTATTTTTCTTGATTTCTATATAATTTCTTTTCAATAAAAATATAAACAAATAAAAAAATGGTATAAATAACCTAGGTGTAGAGTGATAAATATTTAAAGTGTAGAAAAAAATGTTTTTTTTCAAGAAAAAATATAAAGAAGAAGAAGAAGAGCTGCAAATTCAGACCCATTTGGCGAGATGACTGCAAATTATTTTTATTATGATCGCTCTCATTTCCATTCCCTTTCCTCAAAATAGACACGCTGTTAGGAAATCAAAGTTACTGCAAATTCAGTTCAGACTTCAGACCCATTTGGCGAGTTTTGCGTAGGCACATCTCTAAGTTAAAGAAAAAAAAAAAAAAAAAACGTGTATTTTCATCCGAGATTCCATTCATGCTATCTTGGCTTCTTGCGTCTAAGCTTCCGTTTCAGCTCAACGCATCGTTTTGTCCTCGATTTTGTCTCTTTTTTTGGATGCATGCTGTGAGATACATGACGAATCGAACTACGTCTCTACCGACAGCAATATCTACTGGTTTGGAGCTTTCCATGTTGTGCCATTGCCTTTTGCTCTGAGCAGGCCACCTTGTCTAGTCGGAGGAAAGCCGTGGATCAATTGTCGAGGATGTTTCACTGATAATTTAGCCAGGTAAGAAAAACAGAATTTGTTCCATGGTTTAAATGTTTGGTCCCAATATCAGCAAGGTAACAATTATCTTCTGTAAGTGGCAAGGGTGAGAGTACTGTTTGTTTTTAAAATTGATTTTAACAAATATTTTTAGATAATTTTTATATACTATGTGAAATATATAAAAAATAAATTCTATTTTAATATATATATATTTAAAAAAAAAAAAGTAATTTACCACTTGTACATACTTGATTCCAGAACGAGCTCAATTGATATCAAAGTACTAAAGTTATTTTAAAAAGAAAAAGGATTTCTATATGAGCTCAATTGCTACCATTGACTTTCACTGAACTGTCAAAGCTTCAGTATTCTGGAGACACGGCCTGCAGATATATAAAGTAGTATATTTGTTAAACCCGGCGCAGCTTAGTATGTCGGTGGCCTGTCGACCCGAAGTTGGCTCAAGCGGGGCTTATTTTTTTAACTGTTTTGCATCTTGATTGGGTCGATCCTATAGAATAATCCATGAATGGTTGACCGGGTCAATCCTATGAATTAATATGCAAATGATTGATTATGATATACCTTCGCGGTACCCGTCCGTGTGAACTTCACATAATTTTCTCCAGCAAGGCTTATATACACATAAAAACAACTTTGTTTTAATTTCTTTTTCATTTTAAATAATATCATTTTAAAATAAATAAAAAGAGGTATGAAAGAAATATTAGGATATTCTTATCAATTTTAGTGAATCATGAGTCTTGTATCGTCTACTTTATGAATACGTAAAGTTTTTCAGGCATGTGAAGTGAACTTTTAATCTAGAATTTCATGAATTCGCAATTTTACTGATTCGTGGGCTCGGTTAACACCAACATGTATGGGTTTATGGACTCTGTCTCTGGGAACAGGCCCATGTTAAAAGGGCCTTTCTAGTTTTTGTTCAAAATGTAAGCCGGTTTACTGCGTGTCCATGAGGCCTCATTTGCTTAAGAAACCCAAGGGACTTTATAAAATTTGTTCCCTGTGATTTCTTAAGTTTTTTTTATGTGGGATCTACAGCCTTCTTATATTGATTGAGTCCCTTTTTTTTTATCACTATGTAAAGGTTCTTTTATCAGAATATCATTATTTCATATGATTAGGTGAGTTTATGTAATTAAGTAAATAAGAAAACAAAATTCAAAGCATAAGTAAGAAAATTATTTAAAATAACTAGGTTAGTTTAGTAATTCTTTATTGAATTTACTTTCTTTTAAGCATCGGAATTTAATCTATATATATATATATATATATATATATATATATAAAGAGCATGAATTAAACATTCAGCCTAGATAAAATAAAAAAAATAAAATAAATTGTCATGATAGGCGGCATGCAAGCTAAGAAAGTATATAAAAATAAAAAGTGAAGGGACTTAGTCGGTATGAAAAGGAGGAGGAAACTCCAATAGAAAATCTTCCCATCCAGCCAGTAGTGGAACGAAGACCCGTTTATAATTGGAAGCCATGGAGAAAAATTCAAAGCCGAAAAAAGTCAATGGTTGACTTAATCTTCCTCGACTTAATCTTCCACTCTTATGGGCGTGTTCTCTGCCTGTCAACCAGACTGGAACGCGTTCTCTTGAATCGTACAGCACAGTCAATTGATATTTATTTAGCAGCCATGTTAATAAAATGTCTACATTCTAATTTAAATAGCATCTAGAAGGTGCCTCGTCTTTACTTCTATGCTCAATTGTTTTTGTTTACTTTTTTAAAAAATAAAGTTTGACAATTCTGCTTCCTGGAATTTTAATTAGACCCAAAGAAGCTGCGTATGCGTAGTTTGCGAATGTGGCAAAAACGAGTTGCTGCGTGGCAATAATTAAATCACTGCTCTCGTTGAGAGTCGAACTCAAGACCTCCCGCTTACTAAACGGGTGCTCTAACCAACTGAGCTACGAGAGCTGCTGTTCTTCTCAAAAAGATATGTAATATATATACCTACTATTTCAAGTAATCAAGTCCCTACTACCATGCTTAAATCCCTCTTATTAATCCTCTTAAACACCGTCTGCCGACCAGCTGACAATTCATTAATTAATTGATTTTATTGCGCGATGACCGGAGTGGACCAGGATAGTATATAGCTGGAACCCCAAAGCTACAGGTTCAATGAATAGAAACCACAGGAAGTGGGGCATATCGTAGGCTGATAGACACTGGGATAAAGAATAACAAAATAAATAAATAATTAGCAAGTGGGGGGGGGGGGGCTTGAATGGAACCCCCTTCGAAGCATGCTTTCTTAGTGGTGTGAAATAATCCTGTAGAGTTGACTTCTCCACGTAGTCCAATCACTGTATTTGACTTTGTAATCTCTTACTATATATCATGGTTGGTGTGAAAAATTAATGGTTTAATATAAATTATTTAATAAAATATAATCTTGTGCCGAATGACTGAGAATTAATCTCACGACTAATTAAATTACAGGGCAGATGTTTGTATCCGTATTGGTCTCTTCGTTTTTCATATTCTTCCATCTCTGCTGCCCCACACGCAAACGCTACTGTTGGGATGAGCAAAACATGTCCAGAGCAGCTTGATCTGGCTTGGTCAGATCCACAAGCAAGTTTCGATGAAAGGGCACTCATCCATTATTCCATCGGATATGCGTCCACATACTTTAGTAGAGTTTGGTCATCTCTTCACATTCGATGTTTTTTTTTTTTTTTATTAACGTTATTAACGTGGGTGTCGTGCTTTTATTCTCTTCGTGTCGTGTTGATGCACTGTGCAACCTTTTACTTGACCAAAAGTTTTCGGCGACAAATGCAGCCCTACTTTGCTTTAGATACCACACTAATGGCAGCCATTTGTACATGTGGCTGTATATTATAAGAACCATGCTCGTCACATAGCCATTTATGTAAAAATATGGGTAGATGTGCGATATCAGCACATGAAGGACTGATAATGATGCAAAATTACTGTAATTAAACACCCGATCCAGGGTCAATTCGGTTCAAATTTCATGTCACGGGTTGACTCGCGAGTTAATTAATCAACACGAGCTATAGTTTTTTTTTAAAATTAAATAAAAAAAACTTGAAATGATGTGATTTTTTTTTTTAAATAGTTTCAAATTAAAACCATATCTATGCCAAGTTTTGAATCGTAAAATCACGAAATTGGCTCGTGAAGCTCTACATGGTTTTACAAAACTATGACGATTACCGATATAATTTGTGGAGCTCTACTTTATTAGCTTGTGTCATTGACTTTCCTTTTCGTTTCTCATTACAAGTTGTGTGCTGCTGATCTAATTTTTGCTGTTAAATATGGAGGGTTGACTAAGATGCTTGCCCCTCCGTGCAAGTTTTAGATGAAAACACCATAATGAATTTGCAATAAGGGATTATTTGGGGGCTGTGGAATAACTTATTTTTTATTAAAATTATAATTTTTTATTTGTTTTTTTCTGTTATTTTACTATGATGATATTAAAAATAATTTTGATATATTTTCATTAAAAAAATCATTTTAAAAAGCAATCATTACTATACTCTTAAACCTTTTAAATTTTAAACAAGTACATAGAAACATGAATAAAATCAGGCTAACTAGGTTGTTCTAAAAGCTACAACATTACCCATGATCTGATTAACATGCAATCATTGAGTTGACATGAGTGAATGAGAATTTTTTTAAAGAATTGTCTAAAACATAATTGATTTGGATTTTTTTGTAAGAATCAAAACAAAATTATCTTTTAAAAATTAACTAGCTTTCACTTGAATTGAATTTGTAATGGATAGATAACTTGAGCTGCGAGTTAACTTGTATGATTAGTCTGACCAAAACCCAACCCAACCCAAGACCTGGAGTAACATGATTCTAGATCTATTTGACAAATTGGCAGGATTTCATAACAGTAGACAGAAAGGAATGGGGAGGCTGAAGTGTTAGCAAGAAAAAGCTGAAGTGATGGCAAGAAAAGACTAATTGCACAAGTTAATGCTTCCCTGCGTCCTAACCACTTGCATTTTGAAAACATTACCTGTGCCATCAACGAATGCCCATACAATGTTCTTATCCTTTCATATAGCAGACGTAAGCTCTCATCACCCATGTCACTGATCAAGCATACACCACCTCCACCTCCACCACCGCCACCGCCACCGCCGCCACGCCAATACATATACATGTCCACTGCAGCATGTACATACATACATATACATGTCCACTGCAGCATGTATATACATACATATACATATGTATGTATGTATGTATTGTTTTTAAAGTCCTGTATTAGCTTTATATTGTATTAAACTTGTGGTCTCTAGAAAGATAATCCTCTATTCTTATAGAGATTTGTTTATATAGATTTTTTAATATAAATATATTAAAAAATATTTAAATTCTAATATATTTTATATTAATATCTCATAAATATTCAAGATGCTAGGATATTTATAAATATCCTAGGAACATCCTAAATATTTATAGAGATATTATGGAGATGTTTATATTATATAAAATACCATGTAATCTCATGAAAACCATCATCCCCTGCCTTTTGTCTTGTGTTCGTTTTTGAGATTGCAAGTATGGCACGGGTAATGTTTTTTTATTCCGATGACGCGTGATAAGTGACCTCGAGACTACGGCTGTTAAATTTGCCTAGCTTGCGTTGCGGAAAATTTATGATTTTAAATCTAATTTAACTTTGATTTAAATTGAATTAAAAAATATTGATATAATAGAACTTCATTAATCCACTTAAATACAATCATTAAATATATTCTTAAAGGAGATAGTTTGATTTAAAGATATTCAACTAAAGATATTTAGATAAACTAGTAACACTTAAATATAGATTTTTTTCCGAGTTAATCATCAAACCATATCTAACAGCTTTGTGGGACTTAATAACTACCGAGTTATTTTTTAAAATAATTCTTATTTAAAAATATATTAACATATTTTTTTAATTCATTTTTTAGATCAATTTAAAAACAAAAAAAATGCTTTCGAGAAAGAAAAAAAATTGACTCTTAATTTTCAAATAACTCGCCGCCGCTACTTGCTCCGCTGGTCAAGCGGCTGCGCAACTCATCATGAGGAGGTCAAGCTCTGCGCACACATCAAAGCTGATGCGAGCACGCTAGGGTATTCAATGCCAAAAGGTATAAAATAAACACGAACAGCCCAGTACGTCGCCACTTGAAAATAAAAATAAAAAAAACAGATCCACCAAATTTAGTTAAGAAGATACTAATTAATTGAATTTCCCGAATTACAACTGATATATCCAACTTCTATGCAAAAAAAGATTTAATAAATAAATAAATAAGTTAAAACAATTGAACAAATCTCTAAATATCACCTAGCACAACCTAACAGAGAGGTGCTATTTTTTCTACTGAGCTTGAGAGACTTCAATTTTGGGTGGCATCAAAAGACGAAGCCTTTTCGCTGCCGGTAGAGGGCTCATAACCTCATCATCACCAGATACAGAGAAATACGAAGACAACTCTGGCAAGGCAGGAACATTGAGGTCAAAGTCACCATGGCTATGAGTGCGGGGGTTAGTAGATCCAGCACTTTCAGAAGTTGAAGTCACACCGCTCTTTTCACCGCCTCCTATGATACCTTCATAATGGCACCTCTTGTGACCACCCAAGGCTTGTCCGGTGGCAAAACTCCTGTGGCAGATGGAGCACTCATGGGTTTTACCGCTCCCGTTAGATACGGTTTTTGCTGCTGTTATGACAGAAGTGGTCGTGCTGGAGTTAGTCTGGTCTTCGCCGCCTCCGGAGAGTTTTCTGTGGCTTGCCTTGTGACCGCCGAGGGCCTGGTAAGAAGGAAACTCCCTGCTGCATACGGAACACTTGTGGCTGTTTTTTAGTTCTGATGACGTGGATGCTGTCGCTGGGGTGACGGGCTTCTGGTGGCCGGAAGTGGGGAATTGGAGATGGGTGGAACCTCGAGCTAGCATGACAAGACAGAGAGCGAGATACTCTTCTTCAGTAGGCTGGTGGTCGAGACGTGGACGCTTAGAGCGCTTGCGCTTCACCCATGGCTCTCCCGCGCAGGGGAGGCTTAAATCCTCAAATTGAAACGACGGCGTGGCTGTAGTTGGAGAGTTCAAAGCTTCTAGCGCCATCTGATTCGTTTTTCTAATATAGAAAGCAGAAGAAGAGTGACGAATTGCTGGTTTCTGGAGAGGGAGAGAGAGAGAGGGAGAGGGAGAGAGAGAGAGAGAGCTGGTTTTAGTGAGAGGAAGAGGGAATTGCGTGAATGTTATGAGTGAGAGTGAGGGGGTGGTGCGGGTCATATATAAGGGGCAAGTACTGGAGAGGAAGTTGCGTGACAAGTGGTTGGAAAGTAAGAGGTGTGAAGCTAGCAGTAAGAGATTCGAAGGGTTAGTAGGAATCCATTCCAAACCATAAATCGAGTGGAGCACGTTTCGTACTAGGAAAGGCCAAGGAGCCCTCTTCTTGGTGGCCAAATTTGAGTCTCTTGGTGGCCAAGACTGGCTTGCTGACGTGTCCAGATTCGGTCAAAGTGAGAGAACAGTACAAGGACACGTCAGGAGTGAGTTGAAGTAGGTTTGAGGAGGGAGTAGCAAAGTGAAGACTGGGACTACTTCCAAGTCAAATACGAAGAACCTTGACTTTTCCGGGCAAAGGTGATCTTATATCAATTTGCCTCTTTGTACTTAGCCGGCAGCCGACGTTCATGCATGCACACTTGAATATTCATAGGCATCAAGCAACCACCACCTAAAGAAAACAGTCAATTGGTAGTAATTAGGAGGCAAAATTGAAGGGAGAAATTTCAAAGTTTGGTGGGCAATATCTACACGTGCTAACCAAGTGATGGAGGTGTGTAGTGGGGAAGCTTAAACTTTCATTTAAGCTGACGTAAACCCAGAAAAAATAAAATAAAAATTAATACTTCTTCTAGTTCTAATTTTTGATAATATGGTTGTTTAATTAAACCGGACCGGACCGGTTTGATAACCAATTATGTTATCATCATCCAAAGCTATGTATGTGGTACAAATATCTGATGAGAAGCGTTAATTATCAAAACTTTACTTTCATAAATAATAATCTACATCAGCTAAGCTAGTCATCTTGTTTTACACTTCACGTTCACACACAAGATATACATACACTTCACCATCTGTCCGCTTATCATTTTTGACACGTATTACTCATCCTGATTTTTTTTATACGATACGAGAAAAGGCAGAGGAAGTAGATTCGCGAAGAATCCAGATAACTCCACGTGCCACCGACCTAAAGGTCGGGCCCTTATAGCCACCTCCTCTATTGCCGTCCAATGAAAGCCCAATACAGATGGCCCACGTAATTAGATCATGGCAGAGCATTGCTGACGGCATTTTTGATCGATTTGTCCAATTAAATCCGGATACATTTGAAATAACTTGGTTGTGCATGTAGCCATTCCATTTGTTTTCAAAAAAGTTTATTTATTTTATTTTTGCCTAAAATATTTCAGGTTTGCTTTAATAAGCTCACTCCGTGACATGTTATTTTGAAGTTTGATCCGAGTAAAAGATTTTTAATTAAGTAAATATTAATTTAGTTATATCTAGATTTAATTAAGATAAGTCCGTTGACCATATCAACTTCATAAGAAATAAAATTTATATTTTAAATAATGTTGTTTTATTGATTTTTCTTGTGTTACTTGATAACCTTCCTATTAATATCTCAAGAAAGATCACAAGCTTTAAAATCATCTAGTAGATGATCCAATAATAAAAGTTTAAAATTAATAGGTTTGTTTTCCTTGTGATTTTATATTTGAACTATGTGATTATTAATATGATAGTTACTAGAGACTTATGTGTTTGTCAATTTCAGGGCCCGTAAAATTAGTCGTCTTCTTGCCCTTGAAAGACAGCTTGTTCTAAGCTATAAAACCATGCCTTGGAAAATAGAGACAGCTCCATATCATTTTGAATCAATCCACCCCACATCCTGTAGCTCTTAAATCTTCCCAAGAACTTTTAATACTGAACTTGCCGTTGAAGGTTAATTTCCAAGTCTATGAATCCGCAAATGGCCGTTTGTATTTGCGGCAAGCATATCTGATCTAGCATGAGGCTAAAACAAAGAGTTATTTTTAATAATAGATGGGAATGTAGTATTGGAAGGGATAACTGTTTCATTTATGATGATCCTTCTGCTGTATTTCTCCATGAGTGGAACCTTCTGGGTGCAATAGAATCCCACATAGATATGTTGTTTTTCCATTTCTGATTGTATGAGAGATCCATTCTCTGATCAGAGGTGGAAATTTTACCATTTTCCTCCTGGCCCATCTGAAATCAAAAGGCACTCTAATTCCCAGATGCTTTTATCTTTAAGCAGGTTGTCATAAGCCCAGGCAACCTATAGAGAGCCTTATTCTTGGAGCAGGTTTCATAGAGATCTCATAATGCATGCAATGTTATTTTTTCGTTCTCCTCAACCCCAAAACTCCTTCCTGTTTAGTCAAAGTTGGTTTTTCCCAAGCTACCTTAGCTCCATGAGCAGATTCATCTTTCCCAGGAATGAGCTGCATTTTAGCTTGATTATCCTCATTACTTTGCTGGGTAGAAGAAAGAACAGCAGAAGTTTTGCAATCTGAAGATCACTGAGGGGATTAGATGGAGTCTTCCAGCAAAGGTTAGGCATCTTAAGGCTCGACTCTGGAATATTTTATCAACAAGAGGCTTGCAGTAGGAAAAAGATAACTTTCCAGTGATTAATGGCACACCAAAAATCCTTACAAAGAAATTATTCAAATTTGAACCCTGTTGACAATGGCAAGTTCTGAATTAGTGTTCTTGATGCACCAGAACAGTAGAATTCACGTTTCGCACGTAGGATTGAGCTTCATTCCAGGAGTAATATAGAATTGATTAAGAAGAGATGTGAGTACTCTTTGCATAGCTGCCAGGTCTCGTATAACAAAGATCATCAGATCATCTCCGAAACATAGATGAGGGAGATGAATCTGTTTTCATCATGGGGTAAAGTTCAGTAGCTTCATTGAGCATGCATGAAAACACTTCCATAGCAATGACATGCAGGTAAGGTGAGAAGGGATCACCTTGCCTTAACCCCCTATTTGCTTAAAAAATAGCCAACAAGATCCCCATTTCATACTAGCAGAGAAGCTGGCAGTAGTGACACTAGTCTTGACCCAGTTGATAAATTTTTCTAGGAAGCACATTACTGCTAAAGCATTCCAAAGAAATTCCTAACTAACTGAGTCAAAAGCCTTCATAAGGTCTATCTTCACAGCAATCCTAGGAGAGAGGTTTACTCTATGATAATCCTTTACCAATTCTTGAGCAAGTCTTCTATATATAGGGGATGAAGGCACATTGATTCTGACATACAAGAGATGGCAAGCATGCGTTTAACCTGTTGGCTAAAATTGTAGACATGCACATGTAAAGTGTTGAGCAACAGGAGATCGGAAGAAAGTTTTTTTGAAGTATTTTGTAGTTTTGGTATCCATGAGATTGCAGTGGCATTTACTTCTTTCATGAGTTTACTATTAGCAAAAAGAACTATGATATATCTGAAGCAATATCCTCTCCCACAATCTGTCAAGTAGATTGGAAGAAAGTTGCGGTGAAGCCATCGGAGCCAGGAGATCTCTGCCCATTAAATGAGAACACTGTTCTTCTTCATCTCTTCTGGGGAAAGTGGGGAAATTAATGAGATAAGATTTTAATGCCAGTATTGAAATGATTCTCCACGAACTTCTCTGTTTTCAGATCCAAAGAGATTCCTGAAAAGACTTGGTGAGTTTATCTACATTATTATATAGAACTGCAATAGAACTCCTTGCGTGCTTCGCTTCTGTGACTTTGTGGAAATAGGCAGGCAGTGTCGAGATTGCCTTCATTCTGCCATGTCAGTCTTGATTTGTGTTCGAAAAACGCTTCCTCCACAGCCATCCTTTTCCTCCTGAATCAAAATAGATGTAATGTGGGATTAGATATATGTCAGCTTGAATATCATCAAGGAGAGCTCCCGCATCCAGTACCCTCTTGGTAAATCGCCATATATAGAAGGTGTTGTTTAAGTACTCTCCCAGACGGCTTTAGAAGTTTCAGGTCCAGATATCATCAAAGACATGTAGAAATTTAGGATGAGATGCCCTGAAGTTGTAGAATTTTGAAAGGCTCGGGTAGAGATGGAATCTCGGAGGAGACTGGGGCAATGATCAGATTCCACAGAGATATGTTGGTATGTGAGAGCCATGCATTGTTTACCAGAACTCTGTCTAGCCTTTTAAAAATAGGGTTTGCTTGCTGCTTGTTACACCATGTGTGGATAGGGTATATATCATAGGAATTATAATGACTTTGCATTATTTTTATTATCAATCAAATTATTTTTCCATAAAAAAAAAGTACAGCTTTTAATGAAAGTATAAACATCCAGATAAAAAAAAAAAAAAAGAGTATATATACTTAATTGAAAACAGATCGAAAGGCTCATGTATATCAAACATGTTTCATTCCATGTGTTGGTACGTGTTAATTTAATGACTCTATTAATATAAAATAGACAGAATTTAACACAGATATTTATTAGAAAAATAAAATAAAATTTCACATACTTGAATAGTAAAATATTTAAATTAAGAATTACAGGTTAACTGCTCTTGAATTTTGCTGGTAGTCCCATTTTTATAACAGTGGTATGAGATGAGCATCGGTCGACAAAGGCAACTAGCAAACTTCTATCTTCTTTTTCACTTGCGTATGTCGTTTCGTTTTCTCCATACATGTACCCAGATTTTTTGGCAGGAAACTTGCCCGAAGTGCCATGGGGGTGAGCTAGGGGGAAAAAAAAATCTATTGTGATATCTTTGGAAAATATTCACTTCCCTAAAGTCGCACCAAGATTCTTATTGTCTTCTTTTGTTTTTTTTAACGTGAATTTTTGGATTAATTTATGTGTATCTTGATTAATCTTACATGCTCTAAAATTAACGACCATATAAATTTTTTATAATTAGCATATTAGAAATTACAGGGTTCAAATTTAAGATCACGGATATAACAAAGTCTTTAATCTCGATATCTTACCACTAGATTATGTACTAAATATTTAAATATTTAATTTTCTTTTGGTTTTGAGGTGGCGGCTTAAGGTTCAATGAATCCATAATTTTTCACTGGTGATTCTCATGCTGTCATGATGTATCTATCCACTACGAATATTATTATTTCAATTTTCTTTTTGATTGATTATCACTTGGGATAAGTCAAGCGCTCACTCATGATTGTTTTATTGAAATTCCAGTTACTAAATAGGTTTAAAGGCAGAAAGCAATAATTTAAAACCGACGTGGGGTGTCACAATTACACCCCTGCTAGACTGGCTAGCAGCGTGATCCTTGCTTTCGTTTTCTGTGTGCGGGACATTCCCTCCCCCATTCTCAATTAGGGTTAACTTTATTTTATTTTTAAAAGTAAATTAAAATAATATTTTATAAAACATTAACATAATTTTAGAGTGATAGTTACTGAACTTATTCTGATCGAACATATTAATCTTCTGAGATTTTCTTTTAATTGCCAAAGTGGAAACACTTGGTGGCTTAGCATGTAATTTGGATAGCTCGGAATGGTTGGCTTCGATAGTTTTAATTTTAATTTTTTAAAATTAATATTATTTATAAAAATAAAAACCAGTAACAATGTTGTTTTGAATGAATTAATGATTCGAGTTCTTAGCTGGGCAGATCCCACCAGATTAGGTATCAAGGAGATACAGCATACATCCAACATAATAAATACTGCCTGGACTAAATTACCCTCGTTCAAAGCAAAACCAATTTATTTAGCAGCACGCTCTGCGGCAGCGTCAGTGAGGCAAAAAAATGATGCGAGGAAGTCTTCTGCCCCGTTTTTCAAATTCCATCTTTCCTCCTCCACCAAACTCGAATCGACTTCGACCACCGTTTCTGAAACGTCTGTCGGCTCCGACTGCAGCCCCCTCCGGTGCCCAATCACGTTTAACTTTCTCCCAGAATTACCGAACTGCCCCCAATCGCCTTCGCAGCTCTGGTAACTTCTTTTCTTTTAACAAGGACTGCCCTGGTAATTTCAAGTTCAGCTTACTTTTTCAATAATTGTAATTAACGCCTGTAAAGTATTTTTTTTATATGTAAATATAAAAACAGATCAAAGGATTAATTCTTATTGGTTTAAAAAGCCACAAGGCTATATATTTAAAGCAGAGGACAATTTGGTAAAGAAAAAGATTGCAAGAAAGACCTACTCGTAAACAGCTTTCTCTGAGGCTAGACAAAAAATCTGAGTTAGTTCTTGTTGAGTAGTGAGCGAGTCACAGTGGAAGCAAGATAGAGAAATGGCCACTGGAGATGAGCTGCAAGATCCTCGTATAGCCAGAATCTCCTCTGCTATAAGGGTCATCCCTGACTTCCCTAAACCAGGTAACTATAAAGTATGCCTTTACTCTTTTGTTTATCTGTGCTTTACCCATTGTTGATCTATTTGTGTTTGATCTTTATTGTTTTTCTGGGGGAGACAGGGATTATGTTTCAGGATATAACAACGATGCTTCTTGATACGAAAGCGTTTAAGGATACTATAGATTTGTTTGTTGAGAGGTACAGAGATAAAAACATCTCTGTTGTTGCAGGTACTCTTTTTCTTACAACTGATTACTATCAACTGCTGATCTAGTTTTTCCCATGATCATGATTGAGCTCCGCTTTGAGTTTATGATGTTTACCTGAATTCGAAAGGTCCCTTCTTTTCAGTCCTCTTTTTTGTTCTTTTTTATAAAAAAAAAATCGGCCGCAAGTTAGATAAGGACTTGCGAATTGTTCAAGGCATCCAAATGTGAGTGATAAAGGGATTCTTGAAGAATAGTGAAGTGTACTTTAGCATGCATAGTTGTAGAAGGGATTAAACTTTTAGATTAAATAAATTTACTGTAGTGAATTGGTATTGCTTATTATTAACGATAATTTTGAGGAATGCTGAAAAAACAAGGCTCGAGAAAAAAGGGAAAAGTTATAAACTAAAACCCTAGGGCCATGCTATTAGATTTCCATGATTAATGCAAGGCTGATACAAGTGTGCCAGCGATTTAGCTGTTACCCATCTGCTAATGGATGGTTTTCAATAGGCATATTTCCCTCGAAAAAAGATCGCATGTCCTTTAAATTTTGCAAGGACTTGCTTTCTACGGGAAAGAGGATACTGATTCTGGTGAGACTTTACCGATAGTTACAATGTTTTCCAGCATATCATTCCACTGGGTAGCTTGTTCATGACATGAAGATATGGCTGCCACGCTTCAAATACTTTTCAAATGTGGTATGTCTTTGGTTAATGCTCTACAAGCAATAAAATCTGGCGAGGGAACTTGGCTCCTCTGAGAAAACTGGTGTTATTTTAGACCATGCATATCTGGAGTGCTTGGCAGTAAAGTTGGACACGTGTTTTGCAATGTCAAAGAAATTGGCTAGTAATAACTATGAAAAATTGCTTGATTGATAAAATAACCCATTTTTTTTGTTAATTCATCCTACTAATTACTGATTTTTTTCTCTTATTCTTGGTAAAATGGTCATGATATTTATGTATTCTTACCATCATGCATATTGCAGGTGTTGAAGCTAGGGGTTTTATATTTGGCCCTCCCATTGCATTAGCAATCGGAGCAAAATTTGTACCCATGAGGAAACCCAATAAGTTGCCTGGTAAAATCGATTTGCATTGAGTTTTTCCACTTCCATATGAACCACATGCTTTTATTCTATTCTTGATCCTGAACATATCCTTGATTGATTAGTGACGGAGCATTATTGATGATTATTTTTAGTTTACATTCCAACTTTGAGAATTGAATTCCTATATCACTTACAATCATACCTAATATCTGGTGTCAATGGAATCAGTTTCGATTAGTCAACACCGGTTGAAGTTCTCTGAATGGTTTGTGGTTTCATGGTTTTATTAGGGGAGGTTATTTCGGAAGAGTACTCTTTGGAATATGGAACAGACAAAATGGAGATGCATGTGGGTGCAGTAGAAGCAGGAGAACGTGCATTGGTAATTGATGATCTTATTGCAACTGGGGGGACCTTATGTGCTGCAGTGAAACTACTCGGTAGTGTTTCATAGCATAACTTCTGGATGAATTGCCATTCTTTCCTATTAATTGGTTTGTCATCTTAGTCTCCCCACACTCCATTCTTTGTTATGGATGGGGATGGATATCAGGAAGAATAACTTGGGTGATTGGATACTTTGCATCAAGAGTTCGGCTCACTTGGTAAAGTAGACTGTAGGTGTTTTCCCTTATATTGAGAAACATGGGTGCTCTTATATGAAGATCATTGATTTTTTTTTAATTTAATAATACATGTAGGTGATTTTGGTCTGGTCTACCCACATGGGTATAGTTTGTCTTGCATGCATGGTCTGTTGCTGGTTAGGAAAATATTCTGTTGCCCACTCATCATTTACTTGATGTCACATTTATGCATTTGCAAATAATTTTACTTCTTTATTGCAGAGCGTGTTGGGGTGAATGTTGTCGAGTGTGCCTGTGTTATTGAATTGTTAGGGCTGAAGGTATGTTATTTAAAACACTACATTTTCATCCATAATATGAACTATTTCCATTGAGTTTGATATGCATTGATTTTTTTCTCTGATTTCAGTTTTGTTTCCAATAAGACACTGGTATTTTCCACCCTGAGCAATTTGAAAACTACTGATCCACTACTTGTACAGGACATGTAATTTGAGCCATTTCAATGTTTTTCAAAGTGCAATCTAGCCTTACCCAGAAAAAAAGAATGCTAGGGGAAAAAAACATGAATATGACTTTAGTGGTCATGTATTCTACTATGCACCCTTTCCTTTTTCTCCTCGAAGCTCTTATTTTCTTGCAATGTGGTATGGTTTTCGTTACCTCAGCGTAAAAGGAAAACTTTTCGAAGAATAAGTTTTGTAATCCGAAGTCCAATGATTTTATTATGCTGGTCAATTCTTATATGACTATTAGAAAATAATTTCTGGTCAGTGCTACTAGAAGCCAACTTGCTTGAACCTTTTGGTGCAAGTAGAATTGAAGCTGCTTCAGAAGCAACTTAAATTTACTTAATTTGAATTTGCTTCCATAAAACCTCCCAATATTGGAGGTTTCAGCTGTTGAGTTATATATAGAGTCCACATTCCCATTGCCTGTCGCTTACTCTTTCCCATTAGGTAAACGTAAGGATGCATTTTGTTCATTGATGCATTGCTGGTTTCTCTGTTTTCAGGGACGGGAACGCCTCGGCGACAGACCGTTATTTGTCCTTGTAAACGCAACCTAGTCCCGCTGTTTTTATGGTAGAAAGGCTCCTTTTCAACCCTATATTTGATCCTGATTGCTGGAGCTCTGCTCAAATCCATGTAAGACCAGTTAAATAACAAGTTTGATGGTTGAAATGTTGGACACAGTAGACCAATTTGCTTTCTCCCGGTGTTTATGCTGGACTGATATAAGCTGTAATAAGTTGTTGGCTTTTTGACTTGCTGGCCATGGGGGTTCTTAGTAAGATCATGCTCATTCTTGATGTATGATATTTGAGAATGTTAACAAAAAAAAATGTCTGATACTTTTAGTAAGATGTGAAGTAACCTACTTTTTTTGCAGCAGTAATCTAAAAAAATAATTAAAAAGGTTTTCAAAATAAAAATTATAGTTTATAAAAGAAAACAAAAACTCGAAAATGTAGCTTCCAAAAATTTAAAAGCTCCAAATGAAGCTTTTGAATTTTTGGCATTGGATGCATGCCATTTTGCAATTTTATAAAAAAAAAAAAAAAGTTGGTTGATTTTTTGGAAAAAAGAAATATTATAATGTTTGAAACTCTCTAAATTGAACTTATTTTAAAGGTATTTATAAAATATCATGGTTTAAGCCGTTATTCAGTATCTAGAGATATACTAAATCAGAGGTTAATCTCAAATTTGGTCTGCCCTTTTAAGGGACACTGTGTCAGCATATTTTGTTTTTATGATCTCTTACCCTGACCCTGTTTAATACTAGTCTATGAGTGAGTTATTTATTAATATTTCCTGGGCCTTTTCATTTTTGGACCCATCTATCTTTATTAATATTTCCTGGGCCTTTTCATTTCTATCCATCTATCTTGCTTTATTACTAAAGGCCGACATCTCAGCAAGACCGTTTTAGGTTATGTTTGGTGTAATTTTTTAGATCAATTTAAGTTTTTTTATTTAAATAAAAAATAAAAAATATACATATACTAAAAAAATGGTGTTTTCTTGTAGAAATATCATAGCTGTAAACTTTGCAAATTATTTTTACTGTAGCGGTAGCAAAATTGTAATTATTGGTTTTTCTTATTGGAAAACAATTTTTTATATATATTTACACTTAGTATTTTTATCATTTCATACTTGACCTATTCATCACCTCTTTTATCTTCATTTTTTTTAATATATTTTTAGTTTTTTCTTTATTTTTTTTAAATATTTTTTTGTGTGTGTTATTTTTCGTATTTTGAATATTTATCACTACACTTTTGACTTGTTCATATCATTATTTTTGTTCTTGTCTTTATTCTTTTGTAAAATAATTTTCTTTACATTTGTTTTTGAAAAACTACAAATAGTGTTTCATTGTAGAAATTGCAACATTATTCTATTCTTTTGCTACGTTACAAATTAATTTGTGATCTTCCATGTTTTTATTAGCATGTATGATTTTTACTATGCTTTATTATATGAAAGCATCAGCTTTTTTATTGGAAGTTATATTTTTTTACTCAATTTCAAAAATATATGCTAATGATACTTGCACGTTATTTTTTTAAAGCCAGGGGAAAAAAAATTGATCAACAATGAGACAAGTTGAATAAATATGTTAACACCTTGTTTTGCATTTACTGACACAAATAGTTCTCAAAGTATTTAATTAATTTTTTTTTTGTTTTTTTTTTATTTTACAAAACATGCGCACCAACATTTTTTTCTCTCTTTATACCTGTCATTTTTATTGTGTTATACTTTTCCTATTTTCACCATTTTTTCTATCTCATTCTATTTATAATATATTTTTTTTAGTTTCTTTGCCTTACACTTTTTATGGAAAAAAAATATATTTTTTATACTTCTGATATTTAGCACTCTACATTACACCATTCTTTTTTTTTTCTTATCTTTATTATATTGTATTGTTTTTTCCTTACATTTATTACAAGGATCAAGAAAATTGTGTTTTAGTGTGAAAATTGCAGCATTATTCTATTATTCTGCTACATTTAGAATTAGTTTGAGATCTTATATGTTTTTATTAATGCATGTGATCATTACTGTATTTTATTACATGTAATCATCAACTTTTTGATTTACAGTTATATTTATTCTTTGATGTTAAAAAAACTCATTAAATAAAGTAATTTCAGATCATTCTTACGAGATATATTTCTAACTCGAAGTCATTTCATATTTTTTTTATCATAGTTTATTATTATTTTTAAATAATTTCTTAATCTTAAAGTCAAAAGCCGTAATTCATGAATCATATTGAAAGGAATTCTAAACTATTTGATAAAAAAACAACAACTCAAAACTACTAGGTCCAGAATAAATTAAAAATTAAAAAAGCTCAAACAACATCTCTGTCTCGTTGACTTAGAAGTTGCAAGTGGTCCCTTTTATTTCTTTTATTTGATTTTTTCTTTCTTTTGAATATTTTTCTCCTGACCATGAATATAACACACAGTTTTGATCGCAGAACTTCTTTTTTTAAACTCTCACATTATTATATGTGTCATGTATACCTTACGTGCTGATTTTATATATTTTCTTAATTATTTTGTTTATATTATTAATTATACTTTTTAGGTAATGGCAATACTATAAGTTTTGCCACGTAGTGTTGCTTTTGTTTTGAAATGGGGACTACATATTCTATAGCTTTTGAATTTTTCTAGTGAGCCTGTAAGAGTATTTTTACTATTTTTTTCAAGATAAATATTAAATTAATATTTTTTATTATTTTAATATGATATATATATAATTTTAATATAATTTCAAGTAAAGTATTTTTGAAATTTACATGCATTCTAATTGTAATGTGAAACACACTATTAGTCTATGGTGAGGTTAGAAATGCGAGGCTCAAATTAATAGCCAAATATTAATTACAGGGGCTTGCTTGTGTGCATTTTGTGTGCAAAATATAGAGAAATCCCTACGAGTGGACAATTTTTGTTTTTAAATTTTTATAACTAAATTAAAAAATATTTTAAAAATAAAATGGATCTGAGAAATATATTAAATTAAAAAAAAAAACTTAATTTTAACAATAAACCAAGTTAAAAATAACATGAATCGGATCTGACAAACTTGATAAATCCAAAAAGACTCGATCGAGCCTTGATTACAGCATGGATTTAAACAAATTGTGATACTAAAAATAATTGGATTTAATAGCTAGTCAAACTCAAAATAATGTTTTAATTATTCTTTTTAAATAATGTGTTTTTTTAAATAATATTATTTTAATTGGCCAATACGCACCGTGTGTTGTGAGCACAATTTAATATCTTTTGATTTCAAGCAGTGACAACGTGTCATATACATATAATATAGTGTTCACGAGCGGTATACCCGCGCGATGCGGCGGTTTTTTTTTATCTATGTAGAAAATTGATTGTTTTTATATGAATTGTATTTTATTATTTTAATATTTAGTTAGTATAATTATAATTGATAAAATCTATGTAATCAAAATAGAAAGTGACCCGTATATTTTTTAATTGTAGATAATCTAAGTAAATTTTTAATTTTTTTTTAGTTTAATTTTTTCCCAGGTAATATTATATTTAAAATATTAAAAATGATAATATTGTAAATTTGTTTTTAAGAAATAAAGTTAAATAAATTTTTTTTATAAGATTTATTAATGATATTATTACATTAAATGTATTTAAGAATATTGATATTAATTGTTTTTAAGGAAAAAATCCTAGGTCATTTTTTTCCTCTCTCTATATATTTATAGGCGATAATATTCAATAATTTTTTTTTATGTTATTCGATTAATTCATTATATTATTATATAAAATGTGTTTAAGAATAATGATATTAATTTTTTTTATTCAAAAAATCTTAGGTCATGTTCTCTTCTCCCTATATATATTTCTATGCAATAATATTCAATAAATATTAGAACATATAATTAATGATAGACTAAAAATATTCAAGAACCTTTAACAAAAGATAAAAGAAAAAAAATTACCATTGCTATTATTGTCAAAACAATAAAAATTATTAAATTATCCGGAGGGAAAAAATATTAACAGAAGAGTAAGAAAGAAAAACAATTAAATAATAATAATAATAATAATAATAATAATAATAATTATTATTATTATTATTATTATTGTGTTAAGTACAAAATTAAAATTCGAAGAGAAATGCTTTTTTATGTTAAATATAATTTGAATGACAAAATTGAAATAAATCCAAGCATGGATACTAATGAAATTAAATAATTTGAAAGAAAACCGGAAATTAAAAGAATTAGGACCGAAATGAAACTTTAATTTATACTTCATTTGCATGGAAGGATAACATTGAAATAAATCAAAACTTTGAGACTTTAAAAAATATGGATTCCAGACCAATTTCCGAAATTCAAAGTCTGAGGACCAAAATGAAACTACAATATATACTTAATTTCAATTGAAGGATGAAATTGAAAGAAATCAAAACCTAGATAATAACAATAAGGACCAAAATAAGACAATTAGAAGTGCAGGGACCGAAGTGAAAATTGAGAAAAAACAGTTGCGCTGACGTCAGCTTGCGCAGGAGGAGAGAGAAAAGGGGTGAAATTTTTCAAACGACCATTACACCGTCTACGGCCACCGTGGGATTACACGCGCCGCACCGGTGGGAAGATAACATCTATGAAAATCATTCTAGACGCCGGTTGGGTATTTTTGGACGCCGGAAGACGCCGCACGCGCCGCGTGAACATTGCAAATGTTCGGCGCGTCCGGCGACGCGCGCGCAATAATTCGCAGGAAAAAAATTAAAAAAAGGGGTTAATTTATGGGGGAGCCCCTCAACGGAAGAACATGATTTTGTCGTTTTGGGGGGCTAAAATCGTTATTTGCACTGTAAAAGAAATATAAAATATTCATGGAACCGGGCGGCTGGACCGGTTCGGTTCGGGCCAAAAATGCCCAATGACCGTTCAGCCCCTCCAAATGGCGGCGTTTTTTGTCTTTTTCGGGGACTATTTTCGTTAATACACTGTTTGAAATCGAAAAAAAAAAAAAGGACCAACAACCGCGATGCACCGAGACGTATTGCCAATAAACAGTGGCAATAAGTCTTGAGCAACAGTAATCTATAGGGAAATGCCGATCCCTTTTAGTTTTTTTAGTAATGTACACCAACCTCTTATCAGCACATGCTCTTTCTACGGTATTTTGATACAAACTGTTTCTAGAGGTTGAAATGTGCCAAAGAAAAGAAAGAAAAAATAATTAAAAAGGAAAAAAGAAATATTATATCTTAAGCAAATAAATTGTTTATGGATTACAGTGTAGCAGATTAATATAAATACATGTACACACTTTGAAAATATAATTCTATGCGTCCACTATATTAATGCCGACACTTTTTGTTTATCATTAATGCTAAGACGTCAAAGGTTTGGAGAAACCACACCCATAATTCATGTTAATTAATTAATTAATTAAGATAATCAACCAGCAAATTAACGATTGATGCCACAGCCTGTTGACTCAATGACTGGGAAGTCGGAAGTGCTCCGGCACCTTATTTATTTATTTATTTAAATTAATTAGTTACTATAAATTGGTCATGACATTATCTAATCTTTTAATAAAAGGAATTCGGATTTTTTCTTGAAATTAATATGATCATCTAGGCATTCACTAATTAGATAAGAGGTTTTAAAATTTGACATTTTTTTTGTTGACATGGTTAGCTTTGACATTTCTCTACCATTGAAATAAAAGTTTGACATTCACCACCATAAAAAAATGTTTGACACCTCACTAACTTATCAATACAAATCCTCTATTTAATAAATATTTTCAAATGCTAAGAACATATTATTTAATTTTGGCTTCAAACGTTATAGCAATTAATTAATTATGTACACACACATATATTAATTAGACTTTTGACAAGCAAAATATCCCTCCATATGATAATTAATTAAGCCTTTAGTGGTATGCTGTCCAAAATAGATCGTATGTGAAACCATGTTTGCCATGATAGCTAAGCTTCTAATTAAATCCTCAAATGAAGATGCGTGTTGGAATTTGACAAATTCCATCTTCCTTTTATTATTATTATTATTATTATTATTATTATTGGTGACAGATAAGGAGACCTGGAAACTACACACACACACACACACGGGATTGCTTAGTTACCTGAGGAAATGAGTACCAGGTTCAAATCTGAAAAGAAAATGCTTAAATTTTGATGTATTTTATCATCTTGATTTCAAATTCAAGAGAATGTAAGGTTTTATTGGGATGACTATCTAAAATAAATCGAGGGAATTAATTTCGATACTTAAAAGCTAACCCCATGAGATTTAAAATTACACTATATATTCGAAAAAACAAAGACAAGCAAGTGCCTCAACATTCAAGGCTCTCGATCGTACGTGTGGTTCTTCGATCATGAGTGATCAAGACAGAATAATATTGCAGTAGCAGTTTGATAAACACAGAAACAGCTGTCAGTTTGGGCAAATTGTTAAATGGTTGGAAACGTTTTTTTTTTTTTTTTTATATATATAATGAAAACATGGTTGGTAACTTTAATGTACGAGCTGAAGGCACCAACCCTAATCGTGCAAGCCGCGCGCGCCGGCTATATAGCATGAACCAGGACTAGTTGAATGGAGGAAACAGGATGAGATGATCTGTGGTTTTTATTCCTCCACAATGTCCTGTCATCTGAAGATTTTATTCCCCCATCGTTATCGCTTCAAAATCCCTTTTCTTTCGGATTTTTAGGGTTTTGTTTTTTTACAAAGGTTCGTGCAATGGCCGGTGCTAAGTTTGAAAAGCACAACGATACCTTTTACATGTATGGACTTGGGTTTAACAGAAGAGCATTAGAAAGGAAACTTAAGTGCGTGAGAAACTGTACGACGTCGCTGTCTGACAAGTGGAAGTAATGCGTGTCAATCGCCGGAATCAAAGGGGGTTCGTGTTCGTGGCTCTGTTCGGGTAATATGAACGGACTACTGGCTAGCTATGAGGCTTTGGGGCGAATCTAGGGTTTCCGTTTTTTAAGTCGGTGGTGAAGATGTTATAGCTGTATATTTTTGGGTTTCCATAAAGATATTGTTCTTTTGCTTACATGGAGTCATTGCATTGTAATCTGCTTAATCTTCTTCACTAAGTTAAAAAATAATTTAATTTTCTCTCCCTCTCCTTTTCTTTGCTTTCTTTTGAGATCCTTCTGATCTTCTATTTTATTTCACATTGATCCTTATCTATATATTTTCAAATGCACGAGAAGAGCACTAGCATGTGTAGTAAATATAGCATTTTAAAACAATTGCACTACCCATGATGGATTAATAAGAAAAATCCTATGGACAACATGGTTGTTGGTTGATGCAGAAAGAAAATCACGGCCGGATAACAAGGCCGATCAGTTCATCACCCATTGTTAGCTAGCCTAAAATTTGTGAATGTCGCATTATGTATTCGCATTATTTTTTTTGGTAAAATGCGGTGCTGTTAAACCTGGATAGGACTCACTAGGACTTTGCCAAGTCGAGTTTTTAAAAAATAGCAGAAATTAACCCGGTGAAATATGAGCAACCTAATTAATCAATATATTAAATTAAATTTGGTTTTTTTTTTTAAATAATATTGTTCTAACTTGTTAAAAAATTAAATGATATTATTTTAATTGACCTAAACAATTAATCCCATGACGTGAGAGCACAAGGTGTAATAACTTTGGTAAATTTGCTATTAACGCCGAGATATATAAATTGTAATGAATTTTGTATTTAGAGGAACTTCAAACAGATGAATTGCCTACAATCTCAAAAAAAATCAACAGATCAGGAACATGGATTGGGTTCAAGCAGCAATTGAGGAGACCAGGAACTACTTCGAAGGTTAGCGTGTCGGGTTTTGCGTGTTTTTGTAGCAATATTGTCACAGTCATCTCCACGATCAAGCCGTACTTCGGCCGCGTTTTGTTTATTCTCCACCAGAATTCACCCTCCTTATTATATTCAAGATGAGTAGAAGACAACCCCACGTTCTGACACTTTCATTCATGTACTCAAAAAGCATGCTCTCATTCTCATTCTATGCCTAATTATCACACTTGTCGTTTAGAGAGTAATTAATGACAGTTAAACCACCTCTCAATGATTGTCATTAGCCCCTCTTAGCCATCCTAATCTCAGTTTATCAGATGGAAGATGCGTGAAAGGCCATTGGATCTTCTCTGTTATTTTAATCTATCATTGCATGAACTTGGTCCCAGCTTAGTTGTACTTTGCCTGGTATTGGCCCCACAACGGACTCCTGAGCTCAGTTAACATAATTAGGACCCACACCAGAGTAATCATTAGGTTATATACAAGATGAAGTCAATCCCTGCTAGTGTCGACGTTCTTTGAAGGTGCATTGGTATAAATATGTCTCTAACTCTTTGGTTGTCTCAAGCGAAATCAAGGTTCACAATTAATTAGAAGCATCAGCAAAGAAAGATAAGAGCCTCTCTCTTGATTTCTCCACAGCATCCAAGTGTAAAATGAATATACAGACTATGGGAGATTTTCCTGATGGTGAATGGGACTTCAGCAGAATGTTCTCCATGGAAGAGCCTGATTTCACCCCAGAATTACGTGGTCAGTACTGTTCTTTTCCTCAGGATAATGGCGAAGGATTGCACTTTACAATCCCACCAGATTTCTTCCCAACCCCTGAAGCCGACGTGATCAGCATGGCTGGGAATGAGAGTTTGTTTTATTCTTGGAACACTCTCAACCCCGATTTGCATTTTGATTCTCAAGAAAGTAGTAAGAACAGTAATTGTAGCAGTGGTGTATTTCTTCCTTCTTCCAGCCATGAATCCTACTTCTTCAATGATTCTAACCACATTCAGGCTACTAACGATAACTCCGTGTCCATGGATGAGAAAACTATCGGCTTGTTTATGCCATTTCCCCCCGAAATTGCAATGGCAGAAACTGCCTGCATGAATGGAGATATGAGCAGTGACAAGATAGGAGATTTAGACAATAATCTGCAGCCAGCTGGTAATACTGCTCAGGCCAAGGGATTGCAGCTCAAAAGGAAGCTTGACGATGGTCCAGAACCAATAGCAAATACATTGGACGACACGAAGAAGAAACCTCGGATTACACGAAATGTAAGTACACTAACTCAAGTCCACGATCGACAATTCTTTCTACGGTGGAGCTTGTCTCATCGAAGCAGTTCGTAATGTATTCTGTCAATTATGATTTACATTACAGCAAAAGAGTAAGAAGAGTGTACAGCCAAAGAAAAACCAAAGATCCACTCCAAATATTAGGAACGAAGAAGAGGAGAGTAACGCTGGACCAGATGGACAAAGCTCCAGCAGCTGCAGCTCAGAAGATGATAATGCCTCTAAGGATTCTGATTCCAAAGTTTCTGAAAAAGTTGTCAATTCCAGTGGCAAAACAAGAGCTTCCAGGGGAGCTGCTACAGATCCCCAGAGCCTTTATGCAAGGGTAAGATTCTAGAAATTATTAGTAATTATACTAGAACACAAGGAATCTCTTGAGCATTATATTCACATATCTTTGAACACTCCTGCAGAAAAGGAGGGAGAGGATAAACGAGAGACTGAAAACCTTACAGAACATTGTCCCTAATGGAACCAAGGTTGATATCAGCACAATGCTAGAAGAGGCAGTTCACTATGTAAAGTTTTTGCAGCTTCAGATCAAGGTAAAGGCTCTTGTGAATCTCTTGCCGCTGCCAAATAAATCATTTTGCTTCTTATCTAAATACATTTGCTAAAATCCGATCATATTTATTCGCAGCTTTTGAGCTCGGATGATCTATGGATGTACGCACCTCTGGCTTACAGTGGAATTGATATTGGCCTCGACCAGAAGCTCTCTATGCTTCTATGAGCATGAAGGAAGCTGCTGAATTTATTTAATATTAATTCATCAATTTATATAGAAATGAGAAAATAATATGTATATTTTTTATTCCTAATTAATAATAAAAAGCTGCTTTTAATATATATATCATTCTGAGCAAACAAATCACTGTATCTATACTGTAATCTCATCTGATCTTCTTGCTTTTGCTCATACCAATGAATTGCCCCTTCACATGCTTTCATAGGCAAGCATCTTTTGCTTCAAACATTAATGAGCATTTATGAGTATCAAGCCATCGCGGGTCCAGCTAATGTTTTCAAAATATATTTTTTCCTTTGTCCGGATCTATTTTTTGAGGCATTTTCAAGGAACAAGACACCCGATTTAAACTCTTCTTGTCATATGAAACAATGTTGAACAAAAGCCCAATGTTTTGGTGGCTTGAAGAGTACTTTTCTCTCCTTAAATTGGATTCCAATGATCACCTCCCTCTCCTCTCATCCAATAAAGATTGGAAAGTTAAGAAATTAAAGTTAAGATAATTTTTTAAAAAATGCAGAGGACCGGTCATCTTATAGAAAAAAACAAAATGAAAAACATGAATATACTTTACTAACAAATTCGAATGTGCCACCTATATTAATTGTGTATTAAACTCTAGTCCCTTGTCTTGGAATTTAACCCTATTCCCTTAAAAAACTTGCAATTAAGCTCTATTTTTGGATCATCTATGTAAAAGAAAAGTTTAAGAATTAAATTAAATTTTTTTTCAATAATTGCACTGTTGTAATATGCAATAAAATATAAAAAGTTGAACAATAGCTTGACTATTGTGAAAATGTCATGTCATTTAGTTTTTCAAATAATTCAGCTCATATTCAAGCTACTCGCTAGCTACATCCCCCTTTAATAAATATTTAACAATATTATTTATAGAGTTATAGCTATAAAAAATAGTCTGGATTACAAGTTGGACTTGTTTAGGGTTACAGTGTAGTATGTTTTTTTTACTTAGATTTTGTTTTTTATTGTTAAATTAATTATGTTTTGTTGGTTTTGGATTGTTTTGATGTTATAATATTAAGAATAATTTTAAAAAATATTTAATGCATTTTTTTGTAAAAAATATTTAATGCATTTTTTTGTAAAAAATAATTTGAAAAATAGCTACTACTTCACTCCAAATACTCCCTCAAACTAGTTCAACTTATAACTTGGTGAGTTAATTTAATTTTTCTAACCAAAATGATATGATTTTATTTTTTAAAATATATAATGAAGGCTATGTGTTAATGAGTTATTAGATTAATGTAATAAATATCAGACAAGTTTCATATAATCATCATCGAAACCATTGCCTTTTTTTTTCACTGTTTTATAAGCTAATTTTCTAAAACAATTTTTTTTTTTATCTTGAGCACCAAAACAAAACTAATATCTTCACGACATGAAAATTCATTAAAATAAAAGGATTAGATGGGATAGAAATTAAAAAAACTTATTTTACGTAAACCTGTAATTCTAATTTAATATTTTGAAATGGAAAATAAAATTAAAATTACGATACCCAAAGTAAAACTATTCATACTACTAATATAAGAGACATAAGTCCATTTTAAGATCCGGCCCACGAAAGTGTGCGAGCCCAAATAATACAAGTAAGATTTTCGACTGACAGCCTTCAGGGCTACATGAGTAATTTCATCTTACCGATGTTGTCCGTCCACAATCGAACCCCAGAAACTACCCCTCAACCATAGAGATCGCGGCCGCGCCAGCTCTCTCCGGCCCGCTGAACCCATGGACGCTGCAGAGCAGCCACTCAAGAAGCGAAAGCTCTACGAGCAACAACCAGAAGAACCTTCACCAAAAAATCTGGACGAGTCACCTACCACTTCAGCACCACCACCAACAACACCACCGCCACTTTCTCAAGATGAAATTAACGCGAGACGGAGAAACAGAGATGAGATTAAGAGCGTCTACGAAATTTACAAGCGTCTCAAGTTTTTTGTTTCGCAGAAAGAAGGACGTCACGTGCCTGACCTCGAACAAGCTTATCTCGCACTCATTACTGCTTCAAGAGGTTAGCAATTTTGAACCAATCACTTGAAATTATACTTTATTTGTGGAATTAGGGTTTTGTGTTTGATTTGCCAAGTTAATTTAATTTCATCACTAATGCTTTTTTTGCTTACAAAATATTTCCTGCTAGCATTGCAGGTTGTGCTAGTGTGCAACGAATTGTAGCTGATCTTATCCCTCGATATGCTTCACACTGTCCGACTGCTCTTGAAGCAGCGACTAAAGTTGTAATCAACATGCATACCTGGAGCTTGGCAGTGATAAATAGAGGAGAGGATTCTGATGGCGTTGCCCTTGGGACAGCTAAAGCATGTATTTTTGGCTTAGTTGATATCTGCCGAACCGCTTCTTTGGAAGCTCCAACATCAGCTGTTATTCGAGGCATTTGCTCTGTGGTTTTTCAGAATGTGTTGTCATTCTTCGTGTCATCATTTGAGGATAAGAATATCTTTCAGATTGTTGATAAGGAAACTTTGAAGATGCACGATGATCTCAAGATGTTTTCGGAGTTGAAGCAAAAGTTTGATGAGGAAGATGAAATTTCGGCGGTTAAATTGTCTAAGTTGTGTGCTTTAAGTATGCTCTGGATTTTCTTTTCTTGCCCTAAAGATCTGCTTGGTGCCTGTTTTGAGCTCTTCAAATCAACTGATCCTGAAAGAGTCCAAGAAAGACACTACTTTCTTAGTCAGGTGACCAGCAACATAGCTGATGATGTTGTGTCTCTGGCCAATGCAAGTGATGGAACTACCTCTTGTGAAGGGTCTGTTGGACCATGTGCCAACAGCTATGATGTTAGTAGCGAGTTGCCTTTAGATGGTAACCAGGTTTCAGAAGATGCATCTTCAACAAAGAATTGCTTGTTGAGACTGGTTATACTCTTAATTTCTACTTTCTTTCCTGATTTTCATATACTGTGCATTAATTCCAAAAAATACAATATGCATTTTTCTGATGTTGACTGTTCAGTTCTGGTTCAAACTCAGTACCAACTAGGTGTCTTCTTTGTTAGTAACAATATGATATGCTGTATATAATATTTGTGATACATTGCACAAGTTTTTCAAGTACATATAGATCTTGGTTAGTTGGTTGTAAAGATTAGAGAACTGGAGTTATTTCCCACTATTTGAAGATAAACTAATTGAAATATAATTCACCAAGGCATTCATCTCCTTGTTTAAGCCTAGGCATGGATGCACTGAAATCATTCTAGTGCTCCTCATTTTCAATTTCCTGTAATGAGGCTTCTTTCATGTAGGTCCTTGGCAATAATGCATCTTTGAGAAGTTGGATGTTCTCAAAGTACAAGAAGTTGTGCAGCATGCCATCTTTTATAGCTGCATCAGACATTAGATCTGCTCTAGAAGGAATCTGTAAATCACTTGCAGAATTCAATAAGCTAGATGACAGTCAAATTGACAGTGACGGGGATGATTCTGGTCCATCAAAATTTGTAAATCGACAATCTTCGGTTCCTAGGATGTCTAATGAACATGATGTCTCTGGTGAACCAGCTGGTATGTTAAGTGCTCATGATTGAACCCTTAATGATGTTTTTCTTGAAATATTTCTGGTCAGTATCTTAAAGAATGCAGCCCAATAGTTCCCCTTGAAACTGATTTATGCCTTTAATGCAGGTACTGGTCATCATAAAGGAGGGTCAAGGTCCATGGATTTCGAGATGAATCACCTTGGAGACCCGTCACATGGCAGGTCTTGCATGCCTAGGGATCTATTGAACCAATCTGTGCTTTCACCTGCTACAAGAACTCCATTGGACTTCAGGAGCAATTCATTTGATGGTAGAAACTTTAATGTCCATGTGGACAAAAATCCATCTTCTAATATGGAGTTTAGTTTACCTGCCTTGAGATCTCCCATTGGAGGCATAAGTAATTCTTTTTCTCCTAAACATCATTTGGCAGCACCTCATGGCTCTATAGCGGAAACTGTTTGGTTCTGCGACGGGGACCCTGCCGCAATGGATGTTTTTTCTGCTTCTAGACAGCTTTGGTTGGGTTCCTTAGGTCCGGATGCATCTGAAGCTCATATGAGGTATGAGCTTGAGAGGTTTGGTCCTATAGAACAATTTTTCTTCTTTCCAGTCAAAGGATTTGCCTTGATTGAGTACAGGAGCATATTTGATGCCATTAGAGCTCGGGAATATTTGCGCATCCATTTCCCTTGGTGGATCAAATTCATGGATATAGGACTGGGTGCTAGGGGTGCTATGAATGGTGTAGCGGTTGGTTCCAGTTGTCATGTTTATGTTGGACATATATCAAGCCAATGGGCTAGGGATGAAATTCTGCATGAATCAAGGAAAGTGATTTACAAGGGGCCACGCATGGTCACTGATCTCACCAATGAAGGAGCAGTACTGATGGAGTTTGAAACTCCTGAAGAAGCTACTGCTGTGATGGGACATCTCAGGCTGCATCGTAAAGGACAACTCCACCAGCCCCCTTTAAATGATGGATCAGCTAATGCTGTGCTGCCTCAGTTTGATGGTACACGATCAGCACCAGCTGCTATCCATGCTGACATTAGAAGCAATCACTCAGTCAGTGTGTTCAATAGTACAACAGAATCGCCACGTACGCAAACTGTACCCCAGAGCCCTGCTGACAGCTCCAGGACTAGGATGTCTAATTTATCTTCCTTACTTGCTTCGTTGCGTACAAAATATAATATTAATCAAAACCCAAATTATTTTGACAACTATGTGCCTGGAAGCAGCACAACTCCTTCTTCAAGGGACGCTGATCGAGAGCCATCAAGCACACTTTGGATTTGTCTTCCAAATGTCAACTCCCCTTCTCTTAATGATGATGAGCTGATGGCTGTTTGCAATCTTGCTATTACCAGTGTAGGGTCTATAGTCCGGTTGACACGAGCAAATATGCATATAGGGTGTGGTTGGTTGGTTGAATTCACCAATGTTGATGCTGCAATCACTGTTTTGAAAAATCTCCGCGGTTGTCATGGGACATTTTTTCAGATTGAGTTCAGGTTTGAATTCTCAAATGTTTTGCTTATGTCTCATACATTCTCCAGAATTTTCTAACAAAATATAATTGAATGTTTATTTTTTAATTGTCATTTACGCTGTACTGTTGCGCTTGAGTGCTATATATCCGAGATTAAATCCTTGTATACGTAGGTATGTAATCCTGATAAATATATTTAGGATGTCTTCCATTGCCAGCAAAGGGTGACAAGTTGTTGAATTGTTCACTTTGCACACGGGTCATTTTTTAAGTTCAAATACAAAGTAAAAACTAAAATATGCAGTTTAAACATAGACTTTGATTGATGGGAACTGTTATGGTTTGTATGGCCTGAAGGCCTGTTACCTCCCACCCTCCCTTCATCCCTCTAAAACATGTATATCACCCAGCAGGGGCCATTCACATGTTTACAGATTCTTCGTGACACAATGTAGTTAACTGTCTTGTTCTATGCAACACACAGTTCTTATATGTATCAAGTTTTATTGTTTGAGCTGATAGTGTTGTGCATGTTTAGATTTTAGATCCTTTCAACTGTAGTCCTTGCATGAGATAACAATATCTTTGCTTAGCGTAAGTGTCTTTGACCTTGTGAGAAAATTTCCCTTTTGTTTGAACAGTCAGCCAGAAAAAAATGCTGCTGCATTCTCAATCAAGCCTGAAGGTGGCTCCACAGAGCTTGTATCCCCACAAATAAAATCAGAGAATCATGCGACTCCTGCACAAGGTGTACATTCATTTGGGGGGGTGGATCCTTCACCAGGAGGTGAAATTTCTTTTTTTAATGTTCGTACTCTAGTTCTTTGTTCTTGCCTCCAATGAAATGCTGACACTTCCATATAGGCGGTCAAGTTGTTCCTGCTGCATCTGAACCGATGTGGATGTACAAGAATAATGAAATTGAGCTGCTCCAGCCACCTGTAAGCATCTCATGTGCACCTGTAGGAACACACGGACCACCAATACCGCCACCACAGCAGTTCCAACCACCTCCATTTATGCGACCTGTTTACCTTCCTCCAAACAATTCATGGGATCCACGAGGCTTAAATCATGTTCCACTGAACCCAATCTCACCAGCAGCAATGCCAAATAGCTTTCAAGGAAGCTCTGTTGCATCTCCTTTTATACATGCATCTGTTACTCCACTTGCACAGGTACATCGGGCTCCAGTGCAGCACTTGGAACAAGTGTTTCCCAGATCTGCTGTACCACCAACTTTACCATCTTTGCCACTTCAGCCTGAATTACCCCCTCCATTACCTCCATCTCCACCACCTGCTCCTCCTCCACCTAGTTCCCCACCTCCACCTCCACCTGTTGCAGAATCAACTGATGCAGAAAGTTCTGGAAACTCTATGTTATATCAGTGGCAGGGCACATTATGCAAAAGCGGGGTTCATTACTGTAAAATTTTTGCACAAAGAGTGGATTCAGATATTTGCAAATATTCGGATGCCATGTCTGAACCTGCTGGGTAAAATTTCAATTTCCAGTATACTCTCGCTTCTCATTATGTTTTGTAAAATAAGATGAATTTATAGTGATCTTTCCAACTTATTCCTGGTGCAGATGGCCCGCTAAACTAGACATGACGAAACGGACAGTTTTTCGGCATGTAAAATCAACATTTACAAGTACCCCACCACACAAGGTAAGTCTGTGGATGTCTCTTTGCTGAAATTTTCTCTCATGTGTTGATTTTCATGCATGAATTGAATTATTTATTTATTTATTTATTCTCTTGAGATTTAGCAAGTGACTTTCATATTATAAAACTAGCATTGTTCCTTGACCATTTGATATAATTCAATTTGTCACAGCTTGCCACAGCTATCTGTGTTAAGGACTTGTGATGATGTGTTGAATGAATGCCTCTCAAAACAGGGTTCATGTGAACTTTTTTTTTTAAAAAAAATGGTTTTGCTGTTCCTGATATTCTCATCATTTTTAGGGGCAAATTGATGGATTTGAGCTTCTTTTGATCCTCAAAACAATATGAACTGATGCCCCCTTGTAATTGACTGTTCACCTCCAAATGATCCAAGCTATATTAGGTGTTCCAAGGATTTCTTAAGAGACCTCAAGGTTAAGAGATTTCGAGTTCAAGGCAGTTGAGTTAGAAAATGTAAGAAAGTGCAGGCCATTATTAAAAAAATTACCCTCTGGAATTCTTATGAATACAAGACTTATAAAAAACAGCGAGATGGAGTTTAAAATATTAAAAGTATGGCACCAGAATAAATAAATATCTTTTGAGCCATGTGATTATCCAATGACATTCTACAGTCGCACATTGTTCTCAAGCACACACAATATAGTTCACAAGAATGAAAATGATTTATTCTTGCTGTTTTTAATGGATAAAGTTTTAAAATATCAATAGGCTAATGTTAATTAAACAAGGAAAGGGCCACCGGTGATCATTGAGATTGTTTTGCATGGCATATCCTCTATTGTATTCTGTTCTCCAGTTGATGCTTTTCATCATGATTCTTCTTTGCATCTGTACTATGATTTTTATGGTTTTAATGTTTGATGCAGAGGGAAGTATGCCAATTGATCCCCTCGTCTGCAAACGACCAAAAGGGTGTAAGTTACATCATTTTTTTATATTCATTGTGCACTTGTATGTTTCATCTTGGTAATTGAAAATTTATCCGGTATTGCTCCGATTTTGCATTGACACTAGGCACAGGCTTGCATTTACGATATGCACCTAAAGCTCCATTTTTATTTTTGAGTTGCAGAATGTGTACTTTTTATTCAGTGTTAATTAAAGCCCACGCATTATCATCAGCCGGGTTTTAATCTACGATGGCGTGGTGTATTCTTCTGCATGCATTCTAGGATCAATCTCTCTATTTAACTCATGATACGAAACTTGTGATGTGCATGATTAGGATCAACTGCTTCATACTCCGTTGTGCTAAACTTTCAATTCTACAGTTTCAGGATTTCATATCATATTTGAAGCAGAGGGAATGTGCAGGAGTAATTAAAATCCCATCCGTGAAATCCATCTGGACAAGGATTCTCTTCATCCTTCCCTACTCACAGGATACTTGTTCCATGCTCTCAATTGCTCCCGGTACATCTAACTGTCTGGTTGGTTTAGTTTTGCCAAAAGAAACAAACTTCGATTGGGTTTAAAGATTTTGATCAGCAGGAAGCTTAGAACATAGTCTCAATTCCACCATTGAAATGTTTATTTTCAGCTTTGAAACAGTAATGTGGTTTTTTGATCAGCAGGCATCGAGATAGATGTAAAACAGAAGTATCCATGATTGATCTGCTTATAAACCCTGGGTTCATCGCATGACAGTGATCAAGATTCAATGCCTTGATGTGCTGTGAAATTAAAGTATCTGCGTAGTACATAGCATTTTCCCTTTGAGTATAATTTATCAAAACGAATTAATTATCCCTCTAGGATGAGAAATAATTAGATAATCCTTATGGCCATGCATCTGTTAATGTCTCCCTGCCTGACCTTTTCCCGTTATTCTCTTACTGGCCAAATTGTTTTTCCAGAAATATCTAGCTTTTCTAGGAAAAATTGTGATTCAGTGACTGGATTGAATGATCTGAAAAATGCAAGTACTGTAATGTAACTTCTACTGCCTGAAATTTTCCAGCAATTCTACGCAAATCCGTGAACAGCAACAAAACGACATCAAATCATTTTCCACAAAATCCAAACTTCAGTTTGGCCCTTAAACCTCTCTCCGATCAAAAAATCATCCCAATAGGTTCAAAACCAATTCTTATATGGTTGAATCTGAAGTGTCAATTCGGAATTAACATTGAATCTGTTTTCCTTTTTTATTGTTAATTCTTTTTTTTTAAATGCTTTAAATTGATTTTTTTTAGTATTTATATATGGATTTTGACATACTGATATTAAAAATAAATATATTATTTTAATCTATTTTCAAATAAAAAATATTTTAAAAATAATGATTATTACATTTTCATACACGTTGTTTTGTAGCAAATTGAGCTCTACGCTTTCATTTGCTATCAGGCTCAGGGGCGATGATAGCACCATGAGATTGAACAGATTGTTTTTTTTTTTTTTTTAACTCTAGATCTGTTCAACTCGTGTTCAAGAAGTTAGTTATTCTTTTGCTGAGGCACTAATTCTTTTGGGGTCTTTTTTTATTCTCTTGCTTGGGTGGATCATTTTCTTTTCTTGATCGAGAATACTGTAGTGATAATTGGAAGCTGGTATTTGTTTCGTGGGATTTTTTTATTTCAAAAGACCATTAAATTATTTCTTATCGTGTAAGGACTAACTTGTTATTTCAATAAACTACAAGGACTAAATGATATTTAAGCTAATAAATAAGGGGGAAAATACTTAGAAAAAACAACAGCCGAAATCTTCTTATGTTTTAAAGTGTGTATAATCGGAAATTTTCATGGTGATTTGTAAATAACTAGTATTTTTTTATTATATATTTTTTATTCTTATTTTGAGCAAAAAAATCCAAGGAGAGAAAAAACAATATAACCCATGATTCGGCTACCACTTCAGCACCACCACCAACAACACCACCGCCACTTTCTCAAGATGAAATTAACGCGAGACGGAGAAACAGAGATGAGATTAAGAGCGTCTACGAAATTTACAAGCGTCTCAAGTTTTTTGTTTCGCAGAAAGAAGGACGTCACGTGCCTGACCTCGAACAAGCTTATCTCGCACTCATTACTGCTTCAAGAGGTTAGCAATTTTGAACCAATCACTTGAAATTATACTTTATTTGTGGAATTAGGGTTTTGTGTTTGATTTGCCAAGTTAATTTAATTTCATCACTAATGCTTTTTTTGCTTACAAAATATTTCCTGCTAGCATTGCAGGTTGTGCTAGTGTGCAACGAATTGTAGCTGATCTTATCCCTCGATATGCTTCACACTGTCCGACTGCTCTTGAAGCAGCGACTAAAGTTGTAATCAACATGCATACCTGGAGCTTGGCAGTGATAAATAGAGGAGAGGATTCTGATGGCGTTGCCCTTGGGACAGTTAAAGCATGTATTTTTGGCTTAGTTGATATCTGCCGAACCGCTTCTTTGGAAGCTCCAACATCAGCTGTTATTCGAGGCATTTGCTCTGTGGTTTTTCAGAATGTGTTGTCATTCTTCGTGTCATCATTTGAGGATAAGAATATCTTTCAGATTGTTGATAAGGAAACTTTGAAGATGCACGATGATCTCAAGATGTTTTCGGAGTTGAAGCAAAAGTTTGATGAGGAAGATGAAATTTCGGCGGTTAAATTGTCTAAGTTGTGTGCTTTAAGTATGCTCTGGATTTTCTTTTCTTGCCCTAAAGATCTGCTTGGTGCCTGTTTTGAGCTCTTCAAATCAACTGATCCTGAAAGAGTCCAAGAAAGACACTACTTTCTTAGTCAGGTGACCAGCAACATAGCTGATGATGTTGTGTCTCTGGCTAATGCAAGTGATGGAACTACCTCTTGTGAAGGGTCTGTTGGACCATGTGCCAACAGCTATGATGTTAGTAGCGAGTTGCCTTTAGATGGTAACCAGGTTTCAGAAGATGCATCTTCAACAAAGAATTGCTTGTTGAGACTGGTTATACTCTTAATTTCTACTTTCTTTCCTGATTTTCATATACTGTGCATTAATTCCAAAAAATACAATATGCATTTTTCTGATGTTGGCTGTTCAGTTCTGGTTCAAACTCAGTACCAACTAGGTGTCTTCTTTGTTAGTAACAATATGATATGCTGTATATAATATTTGTGATACATTGCACAAGTTTTTCAAGTACATATAGATCTTGGTTAGTTGGTTGTAAAGATTAGAGAACTGGAGTTATTTCCCACTATTTGAAGATAAACTAATTGAAATATAATTCACCAAGGCATTCATCTCCTTGTTTAAGCCTAGGCATGGATGCACTGAAATCATTCTAGTGCTCCTCATTTTCAATTTCCTGTAATGAGGCTTCTTTCATGTAGGTCCTTGGCAATAATGCATCTTTGAGAAGTTGGATGTTCTCAAAGTACAAGAAGTTGTGCAGCATGCCATCTTTTATAGCTGCATCAGACATTAGATCTGCTCTAGAAGGAATCTGTAAATCATTTGCAGAATTCAATAAGCTAGATGACAGTCAAATTGACAGTGACGGGGATGATTCTGGTCCATCAAAATTTGTAAATCGACAATCTTCGGTTCCTAGGATGTCTAATGAACATGATGTCTCTGGTGAACCAGCTGGTATGTTAAGTGCTCATGATTGAACCCTTAATGATGTTTTTCTTGAAATATTTCTGGTCAGTATCTTAAAGAATGCAGCCCAATAGTTCCCCTTGAAACTGATTTATGCCTTTAATGCAGGTACTGGTCATCATAAAGGAGGGTCAAGGTCCATGGATTTCGAGATGAATCACCTTGGAGACCCGTCACATGGCAGGTCTTGCATGCCTAGGGATCTATTGAACCAATCTGTGCTTTCACCTGCTACAAGAACTCCATTGGACTTCAGGAGCAATTCATTTGATGGTAGAAACTTTAATGTCCATGTGGACAAAAATCCATCTTCTAATATGGAGTTTAGTTTACCTGCCTTGAGATCTCCCATTGGAGGCATAAGTAATTCTTTTTCTCCTAAACATCATTTGGCAGCAACTCATGGCTCTATAGCGGAAACTGTTTGGTTCTGCGACGGGGACCCTGCCGCAATGGATGTTTTTTCTGCTTCTAGACAGCTTTGGTTGGGTTCCTTAGGTCCGGATGCATCTGAAGCTCATATGAGGTATGAGCTTGAGAGGTTTGGTCCTATAGAACAATTTTTCTTCTTTCCAGTCAAAGGATTTGCCTTGATTGAGTACAGGAGCATATTTGATGCCATTAGAGCTCGGGAATATTTGCGCATCCATTTCCCTTGGTGGATCAAATTCATGGATATAGGACTGGGTGCTAGGGGTGCTATGAATGGTGTAGCGGTTGGTTCCAGTTGTCATGTTTATGTTGGACATATATCAAGCCAATGGGCTAGGGATGAAATTCTGCATGAATCAAGGAAAGTGATTTACAAGGGGCCACGCATGGTCACTGATCTCACCAATGAAGGAGCAGTACTGATGGAGTTTGAAACTCCTGAAGAAGCTACTGCTGTGATGGGACATCTCAGGCTGCATCGTAAAGGACAACTCCACCAGCCCCCTTTAAATGATGGATCAGCTAATGCTGTGCTGCCTCAGTTTGATGGTACAAGATCAGCACCAGCTGCTATCCATGCTGACATTAGAAGCAATCACTCAGTCAGTGTGTTCAATAGTACAACAGAATCGCCACGTACGCAAACTGTACCCCAGAGCCCTGCTGACAGCTCCAGGACTAGGATGTCTAATTTATCTTCCTTACTTGCTTCGTTGCGTACAAAATATAATATTAATCAAAACCCAAATTATTTTGACAACTATGTGCCTGGAAGCAGCACAACTCCTTCTTCAAGGGACGCTGATCGAGAGCCATCAAGCACACTTTGGATTTGTCTTCCAAATGTCAACTCCCCTTCTCTTAATGATGATGAGCTGATGGCTGTTTGCAATCTTGCTATTACCAGTGTAGGGTCTATAGTCCGGTTGACACGAGCAAATATGCATATAGGGTGTGGTTGGTTGGTTGAATTCACCAATGTTGATGCTGCAATCACTGTTTTGAAAAATCTCCGCGGTTGTCATGGGACATTTTTTCAGATTGAGTTCAGGTTTGAATTCTCAAATGTTTTGCTTATGTCTCATACATTCTCCAGAATTTTCTAACAAAATATAATTGAATGTTTATTTTTTAATTGTCATTTACGCTGTACTGTTGCGCTTGAGTGCTATATATCCGAGATTAAATCCTTGTATACGTAGGTATGTAATCCTGATAAATATATTTAGGATGTCTTCCATTGCCAGCAAAGGGTGACAAGTTGTTGAATTGTTCACTTTGCACACGGGTCATTTTTTAAGTTCAAATACAAAGTAAAAACTAAAATATGCAGTTTAAAACATAGACTTTGATTGATGGGAACTGTTATGGTTTGTATGGCCTGAAGGCCTGTTACCCCCCACCCTCCCTTCATCCCTCTAAAACATGTATATCACCCAGCAGGGGCCATTCACATGTTTACAGATTCTTCGTGACACAATGTAGTTAACTGTCTTGTTCTATGCAACACACAGTTCTTATATGTATCAAGTTTTATTGTTTGAGCTGATAGTGTTGTGCATGTTTAGATTTTAGATCCTTTCAACTGTAGTCCTTGCATGAGATAACAATATCTTTGCTTAGCGTAAGTGTCTTTGACCTTGTGAGAAAATTTCCCTTTTGTTTGAACAGTCAGCCAGAAAAAAATGCTGCTGCATTCTCAATCAAGCCTGAAGGTGGCTCCACAGAGCTTGTATCCCCACAAATAAAATCAGAGAATCATGCGACTCCTGCACAAGGTGTACATTCATTTGGGGGGGTGGATCCTTCACCAGGAGGTGAAATTTCTTTTTTTAATGTTCGTACTCTAGTTCTTTGTTCTTGCCTCCAATGAAATGCTGACACTTCCATATAGGCGGTCAAGTTGTTCCTGCTGCATCTGAACCGATGTGGATGTACAAGAATAATGAAATTGAGCTGCTCCAGCCACCTGTAAGCATCTCATGTGCACCTGTAGGAACACACGGACCACCAATACCGCCACCACAGCAGTTCCAACCACCTCCATTTATGCGACCTGTTTACCTTCCTCCAAACAATTCATGGGATCCACGAGGCTTAAATCATGTTCCACTGAACCCAATCTCACCAGCAGCAATGCCAAATAGCTTTCAAGGAAGCTCTGTTGCATCTCCTTTTATACATGCATCTGTTACTCCACTTGCACAGGTACATCGGGCTCCAGTGCAGCACTTGGAACAAGTGTTTCCCAGATCTGCTGTACCACCAACTTTACCATCTTTGCCACTTCAGCCTGAATTACCCCCTCCATTACCTCCATCTCCACCACCTGCTCCTCCTCCACCTAGTTCCCCACCTCCACCTCCACCTGTTGCAGAATCAACTGATGCAGAAAGTTCTGGAAACTCTATGTTATATCAGTGGCAGGGCACATTATGCAAAAGCGGGGTTCATTACTGTAAAATTTTTGCACAAAGAGTGGATTCAGATATTTGCAAATATTCGGATGCCATGTCTGAACCTGCTGGGTAAAATTTCAATTTCCAGTATACTCTCTCTTCTCATTATGTTTTGTAAAATAAGATGAATTTATAGTGATCTTTCCAACTTATTCCTGGTGCAGATGGCCCGCTAAACTAGACATGACGAAGCGGACAGTTTTTCGGCATGTAAAATCAACATTTACAAGTACCCCACCACACAAGGTGAGTCTGTGGATGTCTCTTTGCTGAAATTTTCTCTCATGTGTTGATTTTCATGCATGAATTGAATTATTTATTTATTTATTTATTCTCTTGAGATTTAGCAAGTGACTTTCATATTATAAAACTAGCATTGTTCCTTGACCATTTGATATAATTCAATTTGTCACAGCTTGCCACAGCTATCTGTGTTAAGGACTTGTGATGATGTGTTGAATGAATGCCTCTCAAAACAGGGTTCATGTGAACTTTTTTTTTTTTGAAGATGGTTTTGCTGTTCCTGATATTCTCATCATTTTTAGGGGCAAATTGATGGATTTGAGCTTCTTTTGATCCTCAAAACAATATGAACTGATGCCCCCTTGTAATTGACTGTTCACCTCCAAATGATCCAAGCTATATTAGGTGTTCCAAGGATTTCTTAAGAGACCTCAAGGTTAAGAGATTTCGAGTTCAAGGCAGTTGAGTTAGAAAATGTAAGAAAGTGCAGGCCATTATTAAAAAAATTACCCTCTGGAATTCTTATGAATACAAGACTTATAAAAAACAGCGAGATGGAGTTTAAAATATTAAAAGTATGGCACCAGAATAAATAAATATCTTTTGAGCCATGTGATTATCCAATGACATTCTACAGTCGCACATTGTTCTCAAGCACACACAATATAGTTCACAAGAATGAAAATGATTTATTCTTGCTGTTTTTAATGGATAAAGTTTTAAAATATCAATAGGCTAATGTTAATTAAACAAGGAATGGGCTACCGGTGATCATTGAGATTGTTTTGCATGGCATATCCTCTATTGTATTCTGTTCTCCAGTTGATGCTTTTCATCATGATTCTTCTTTGCATCTGTACTATGATTTTTATGGTTTTAATGTTTGATGCAGAGGGAAGTATGCCAATTGATCCCCTCGTCTGCAAACGACCAAAAGGGTGTAAGTTACATCATTTTTTTATATTCATTGTGCACTTGTATGTTTCATCTTGGTAATTGAAAATTTATCCGGTATTGCTCCGATTTTGCATTGACACTAGGCACAGGCTTGCATTTACGATATGCACCTAAAGCTCCATTTTTATTTTTGAGTTGCAGAATGTGTACTTTTTATTCAGTGCTAATTAAAGCCCACGCATTATCATCAGCCGGGTCTTAATCTACGATGGCGTGGTGTATTCTTCTGCATGCATTCTAGGATCAATCTCTCTATTTAACTCATGATACGAAACTTGTGATGTGCATGATTAGGATCAACTGCTTCATACTCCGTTGTGCTAAACTTTCAATTCTACAGTTTCAGGATTTCATATCATATTTGAAGCAGAGGGAATGTGCAGGAGTAATTAAAATCCCATCCGTGAAATCCATCTGGACAAGGATTCTCTTCATCCTTCCCTACTCACAGGATACTTGTTCCATGCTCTCAATTGCTCCCGGTACATCTAACTGTCTGGTTGGTTTAGTTTTGCCAAAAGAAACAAACTTCGATTGGGTTTAAAGATTTTGATCAGCAGGAAGCTTAGAACATAGTCTCAATTCCACCATTGAAATGTTTATTTTCAGCTTTGAAACAGTAATGTGGTTTTTTGATCAGCAGGCATCGAGATAGATGTAAAACAGGAGTATCCATGATTGATCTGCTTATAAACCCTGGGTTCATCGCATGACAGTGATCAAGATTCAATGCCTTGATGTGCTGTGAAATTAAAGTATCTGCGTAGTACATAGCATTTTCCCTTTGAGTTAATTATAAGTTAGTCCTTTTAATTTATCAAAACGAATTAATTATCCCTCTAGGATGAGAAATAATTAGATAATCCTTATGGTCATGCATCTGTTAATGTCTCCCTGCCTGACCTTTTCCCGTTATTCTCTTACTGGCCAAATTGTTTTTCCAGAAATATCCAGCTTTTCTAGGAAAAATTGTGATTCAGTGACTGGATTGAATGATCTGAAAAATGCAAGTACTGTAAATGTAACTTCTACTGCCTGAAATTTTCCAGCAATTCTACGCAAATCCGTGAACAGCAACAAAACGACATCAAATCATTTTCCACAAAATCCAAACTTCAGTTTGGCCCTTAAACCTCTCTCCGATCAAAAAAGCATCCCAATAGGTTCAAAACCAATTCTTATATGGTTGAATCTGAAGTGTCAATTCGGAATTAACATTGAATCTGTTTTCCTTTTTTATTGTTAATTCTTTTTTTAAATGCTTTAAATTGATTTTTTTTAGTATTTATATATGGATTTTGACATACTGATATTAAAAATAAATATATTATTTTAATCTATTTTCAAATAAAAAATATTTTAAAAATAATGATTATTACATTTTCATACACGTTGTTTTGTAGCAAATTGAGCTCTACGCTTTCATTTGCTATCAGGCTCAGGGGCGATGATAGCACCATGAGATTGAACAGATTGTTTTTTTTTCTTTAACTCTAGATCTGTTCAACTCGTGTTCAAGAAGTTAGTTATTCTTTTGCTGAGGCACTAATTCTTTTGGGGTCTTTTTTTATTCTCTTGCTTGGGTGGATCATTTTCTTTTCTTGATCGAGAATACTGTAGTGATAATTGGAAGCTGGTATTTGTTTCGTGGGATTTTTTTATTTCAAAAGACCATTAAATTATTTCTTATCGTGTAAGGACTAACTTGTTATTTCAATAAACTACAAGGACTAAATGATATTTAAGCTAATAAATAAGGGGGAAAATACTTAGAAAAAACAACAGCCGAAATCTTCTTATGTTTTAAAGTGTGTATAATCGGAAATTTTCATGGTGATTTGTAAATAACTAGTATTTTTTTATTATATATTTTTTATTCTTATTTTGAGCAAAAAAAATCCAAGGAGAGAAAAAACAATATAACCCATGATTCATAAAAAAATATTAAATAATATCTTTAATTAATTATTTTTTTTGTAATTATATATTTTTTTAAAAAATTGATCTAGAAATTATTTTATTTCTCATATTAGTTAATAGAAATGTTACTAATTACTTTAGAAGCATCATAAAAAAACTGTGCATGTATTTAATTATTTAAAAAAAAACTATAGTGCAAAAGACTAAAATAAATAAATTGCATATTTTATATTTTATGTTAAAAATAACTCTTAGTAAAAAAAAGAGTATTAAGATTCAAAACACTGAGATTAAATATTTACACCAACATATGTTTTTTCAATGCAATTTTAAGAAACACGTGGTATGCAAGCAAACCTTGGAACTCGCGGCTAGACACTCTTCGCTCATCATTCATCGCATCTCCACCAGGAGGAACCTTATAAGTTTCAAGTTTTAACTGAGAGAGTGAAAGTAAACCCTTCCATCCATCCTCCACGCTGACATTTCTGCATCTCTCCTTTCGTACATTGCATTTGTTGACTGGAAATAGAAAATCATGTCACGCCGATACTCTCAAAACAACAACCGGCAGCAACAACAAGAGTGGAGAAGCAATAACAGCAGAAATCCCCCCAAACCACAATTCGTCCCCAAAAATCAAAACCCTAACCCCAACCCTACCCTCTCTGATTCTCTAAGGCAATCTCTCTCAAATCAATCCGATGCCGCTCCAGCATCGAGCGGTAATATTGGCACAGGGTCGAGTAGGATTCAATTGAGAGATGACGGGGCGTGGGTGTCGAGAAAAGCTGTAGCTGGTGTTCAGGGCGGTGGCAAATTTGTAACTTACTTGCCGCAGGATGAGGCCGTGGCCGCGGGACTCGGTGCCGATGAAGGAGGGTTCGATCCAATAGAATCACAGAGAGTTGTTGATCTTTTGAGTAGAGAATTGTCTCGGTTACTCAAGTTGAAACCTAAAGAGTTCTGGAAAGAAGGTGGCTCTATTATTTGCAACTCCCTCTTGTTTTTTTTACCCTAAAAAAATTAATAATTATTGGTAGTATGAAGGTTTCAAATTATTTTTGGTATAGCTGGAATTACTCTGGAGCAGTTTAATACATAATTTTTGTTTGTAAAGGACAATTTTCTCTGATTATCTTTATTATCTTTTGTTTTCTCAGTGGCTAGTGATGTGTCGTTGCATGATTTTCTGGATAGCTTCTTGAGATTTAGGAGCAGATGGTATGATTTTCCACACCGTGGAGTCAAAGGAATTGTTGCTGGGGTAATTGTTGGAGAGCTTGACTTATGTCGTCGTGTTTTCATGGTATTGTATCGCATGTAAGCTCTCATTCTCTGTATTGACAACTGGTGTCCCTACCTTTGATTTCTTGTTTTGACTTTGAGTTTGATGCTGTTGCTGCTGCAGATCTTCCAATAGGGATCCGGGTGTTCAGGCTGCTGAAAGCTTGAACTCAAAGGATCATGCTGGTGGGTTGCGTAAACTTAGATCCTGATATGTATCAAGTGCCACGTGATTGAGCTTCATATTGTCATAAATCTGGCTGTGATTTTTCCGTGTGCATTTTTCTCACAAATTATTGAATGTAGTCCTGTTGCAGGAAAAGAAGTTACTGGACTTGCCTAAGTTGTTGGATATATGTTCCATTTACGGTCATGAAAATGAAGAATTGACTGGATTGTTGGTAAGTGTCTGATAAAAATACTTCCAACTTCTTTGTGTTTCTTCTGCAATGGACGCAAAACATTTTCAACTTAAAGCTACTGCATTCTTTACTAAGGCTATACTATCTAGAGATATTTTTGTCCACCTTTTTGTTTATACTCATGAAGTTAAGGGCACCTTATTTGGCCCTTGCTTTCATTGCTTTCAGTCAATTTTAACTTGATCTTTGGTTGCCGGCTATAGTCTTTGAGCAGGATATGTATGTCTGAAAAGGAAATGTGATATTTTGCCTGGGATGCCAGAAAAATAATTTTTCAAGCGTGAGACAATGCATGGCTTTATGCTGGGGGTTCAAATACTTAGGGAATGCATTGATTTCTTCAAGATATGGTTGTTCCTTGTTGATTGCGATGTATTGCAGCAGAGATCATCAAGATACCAAATACTTTATTTTTGTCAACAATATTGGCCTTCAAGGACCAGAATGTTTCACTTCAATTCCATTTGAATGGCCCTCAAAAAGGATGTATATCAATTAGCAACAAAGGCCACAAAATGATGATGTTGCTCATAAATCTGCAGGCAGAACTAGAATTCTCACTCCTTAAGTTGCATAATGCTGTCATAGTGGAAATATTTTGAAATAGTTTGTTAAAAAGTGTTTGGAGTTCATCCTTTGATGGATGCTTATGAAAGCTGACATTTACAGGGTTGGCATTGTATGTGGACACTGCTTGTGCGTGTGATGCCTTGAGTTTTAGTTAAATGTTCTCTCACACATATTTCTCCCTCTCAGGTCAAGAATGCCTTGAAAGCCCAGCCTTGGCTCCATGATGATCTGGCCACTTTAATGACTCATTTCCTGGGCATCATCCACACAATGCATCAACGCTGCATCACATCTTTGGAGGTGCTTTTCTAGACTTTCCATATTAGGATACTCTAATGGCTTGTAGTTATGTGTAAAGGAGTATTTCTATATTTCATGCATGGAAAGATGTTAGGGCACAGATTCCCAGCATTTTTGTTTCTTGGGACTCCCAGTTGACCCTGGTCACTTCAACTTATTTTCTTTGCACTACTTTTGTCAATTACTATCTAAGAATTTATGGGACTTTATATACAATGTTGCATGAAGTACTGAGGCATCGAATCAATGAATCATTCGGGGAAATAAGTGTAGATGGTGATTGAACATGGATAGAAGTATAATACCACTTGGATATGATTTTGATAGATGAAGTCAGAGCCTCTGCAGGAATACTTTATAAAAAATAGAACACGCATCAGAAACTAAGCAAGGCCCAGGACAAGGGTTTTTTTGGCATAGATGGGTAGAGTTGCTACGGGGAACAATTTTAGAACCTGCGTTCTATCACACAAAAGGTGGTGAAATTTATGGGGGAAGTACCTAGAATCAAATTAGGGTTATCAGTTCTAGGTAACATTTTATGGAGTTGCAATTAGATCAACTATATTCTATGATTGTCAATTGGGCAGTGGAAAAGTAGCATTTTTGTCAAATGAGTAATTGAGTGTAGCTAAGGTGAGAATGAGAAAAAGATATGTCGAAACAAAATAAATAACAGGGTTAGAAATGAAATCATCAATGGAGCTTTCTAATAGTTTAATCATGAAGTGGAGGTATGCTGATTTTCTATGATACGTTCAATAAACTTTTCCACTGATATTTATAGGTATTATTTTCCGCTGGAAGCCATGAAGACCATCGATCCAGCCCGCTTCTAACTGATTACTTAGAAGTGAGTTCTTTTCTGTTCTTCTGTCAGTAAATTAATGACACTGATTTATTTCCCCTTGCTTAACTACTGATGCTTTGTTTTCTCAACTTGCAAGACAATGGCATGTTTTTATGTCACATATTTCATTAAAAAGAGAACAAGTGTTTTTGCTTCAAATTACCGGGTCTTGTCCCCTTCCAGATTGAAAGATTTATATGGAAGAAGTCTGAAATCGACATTGCATGAGATAATTGGCTGAAACCGTAATTTTACACTGTCACAAATTGATTCCTACTGTGATGGAGTCATAATGTATTTTTATTTTTTTCCTTTTCTGGTGTTAAGGTGGATCAAGTGCTATATTATCATATTTGGTTCCCTTTTCAGGTGATGGACTTTATAAATGATGCAATTGTTTCCATGGATGCTTTTGCCACAGCATATGAATCAGCAGCTGTGTTCTTTTCATGCCCTGTTGAAATGAGGTACCTACTTAAACCTTGCATTGTTCAGTTTATTAATTAAAAGAGCCAGGAATTTCTTTCATCACAAAGAGTTGTGGTTGTATATCACACAGGGCTTGGTTTTTCCTTTTTTAATACGCCAACAATAATCTGCTGGTGGATCACCAGTGTATTAGAACTTCCACTGGTACTCTATTAGGTCTGTACCTTAAGAATTTTTTTGTTCTCTCATACTAAACTACTGTCTCCAAGCAGTTATGGGAATGAGGAAATGCTGATCACTCTTGCAAGACTGCATGATACTTTAATTCCAGCTTTGCAGCGAGGCTTTCAAGTCATCTTGACAGGAGGGGATAATGGGATGATATTGAATGTCGCAGTTAGCTTAAAGATGTTATCAATGAGGCTGTCCAAATTCGGATGGAAATTGTTGGACTCTTGCTATTTAAGTGATCGAGTTTTTGAAGATCACCTTCCCATTCCCCATGTAACAAAGATGTTTCCAGCAAATGTAGAGGATCCCGTCATAAGGACAGACATATTGATTCAGATTTTTAGGGAGATCAATGGAGTTGTGCTTGGTGCTCAGGAAAACCAGAGCAAGGTTTCATTTCTTCAGAATATTGATAAGAATCATCATATAATGAGTAAGCTTCAGAGTTTACAAAATGACGGTAAGTGCTTGCTTAAGTGCTGTGCTTCCTAGTTATACTTACATTTGCTTGGTTTTTTATGCTCACACATAGATGTCTGTTATTTATCTTTTTCAGGCCAGAATTACTCAGTGTCTAATTTATTTGGAAATGAATAGAAAAATAAGTGAAGAAAGAAAAAATAAGACCTGATATGTTGAATATTTGGGGGAGAATCATGAAAAAATTTGAGTCTCCATGTATTAAATTATTGGGGATGAAAAAAACTACATTAAAGAACGAAAACATGCTAGAGGGATTTGGCTCCTTTTCTTACTACTCCTTGTTGTCCCACTCAAGACTTAGGATGGCATTGGCTCTATAATAGAAGTGAATGTTACAATTGCCACCTTCTGTGAATGGACTGCAGTTGAGGATCTTAAGGGTCCTTTAAACCTGAATAAATGTGGTGCGGCCTTTACATCATACCAAGCTACACATTGTGAGTATGTACTTTGCTGATTTCATGGCATGGTAGGATAAATGGGATGTCATGTCCTGACTGGAATAATATGTGGTCAAGCCGTTAGGATAACCTTCTGCTTAGATTTTCTCCTCATCTAACCATGAGTGCTTCTTGATGGTACCTGTGTTTGGTAGAGGAACTCACTATTGTTTAGGTTTTTATAATTAACTTTCTTACTGCAGGGTGGATTTTCATGGATGATGAACAGCTCCAGTATTTATCTGGGATAATGGCATCTAATTTGAAAGGCACCATCAAGGAGTCACCTGCTCTTCCAACTGCCACTGTGAGCAACCAAGTACAGATGGATGAAGATGCTGCCATCATGGAGTCCAAAATCAGTCAAATAAAGGACCTTTTTCCTGACTATGGTAAAGGGTTTCTAGCTGCTTGTCTTGAAGCTTATAATCTTAATCCAGAGGAGGTCATTCAGAGGATACTAGAGGGGACCCTCCATGAAGATCTAAGGAGTTTGGATACTTCATCGGAGACAATGCCACTGCCCAAAACTGCTTCCACTGTGGGCAAGAAAGATAAAGGAAAAGGAAAGTTGGTTGAATCTGCCCTTCCTTCAACAACATCGCCGCACTCTATTAATCCAGTGGTCTCTGTGGACCAGCGACAAGTTGAGGTTCCCTCTGTTTCGTCATCATCTACAACTGGAAGGTTTGTCAGGAAGCCTTATGACCTGCCTGGTCACTACACCACTGACACCAGAGATCACAAGGATACTGCAAGGATGGCTGCTCTAGTTTCACAGTATGAATATGAAGATGAGTATGATGACTCCTTTGATGATCTGGGTTTCAATGTTGCCGAGTCTGGGGTGGAGGTGAGTGATCTATCAGGTGACAGAATAAACTCCAATTCAGGGATATCATCAGGGACTCAAAACTCTCCTAATGCCAAGTGGGGCTCCAAGAAAAAGCCACAATATTTTGTGAAGGATGGAAAGAACTATAGTTACAAGGTTGCAGGTTCAGTCGCTGTGGCAAATGCCAATGAAGCTTCTCTTATTAATCAAGTACAGGGAGAGCAAATTCATGGTCTTGGACGTGGTGGTAATGTTCCCCTAGGTGCAGCTAAAAAGTTGGTTGAGTATCAAGGGCAGGATCAGGACCGGTCTGATGAACCTGAGACAGAAGGGAGAGGGAATTACAGGGGCCGGGGCTGGGGCAGAGGAAATAGGGGAGGAGGAAGGCTGAGGGAGTCAAATGATGTCCAAGACAACCAGTCTGATGGCTCTGAGATTCAAGGGAGAGAAAGTACTCCTAGCCATAGAGGTAGAGGTCGGGGAAGAGGGAATAATAATAACTACAGGAAGGATAGAGCCATGAATAAGCACTTCTCTGGATTGTCTGGTTTCTAAGTGCTCGTGGGATGTTCTTGCTTATACAACAAGTAAGAAGTATAGAAAAAATATATATGAATCTATGGCGAGATATACAATGTTTGAGAGATTCATACAGCTGTATAGTCTGGCAGTTTTTTGCGAGGCCTGGACTGCGGCCAACATTTTTGTGGGATTTTATAGTAGGGACACTCTTTCCTGGTGCCTTTTTTTCTGTGGCTGTACGGTCATGTAATAGAGTTGAAGCAATTGACATGAAAGGATGAAATTTCTGTACCTCTTTTTTGTAGGGAAAGCTCGAGACGAGACTTTGAAAAATTAATGAAAATATTTTTGAATTTCATCGTGAATATTTTAAATTTTCAAACCATGATTTCATTTAACAATCCTGGTCAATAATTTGATTTCAAACCATTATTTTAAAATAACCTTTAGATTTGCTAAGAAAAGTCAAAACTATTGGTTTAAAATTATAAATAATCGAGAAAATAAAAGGAGAGGACATTTGCCATCAATGAAATTCGGCCTTAATCCTAATTCGAAAACCAATACCTTTGGAAATGAAGAATATATGTCGATTTGAATAAGATTTTTAAATTCGAATTTTGTGTTGATTATTTATAATGGGGTTTTGAGATTAGATTTTGTGTTAATAAAGTTAATATTGTAAGAAAATTAGAAAATGAAGATCTTTAAAATCAATATCAGCTCCAATGCTGACATCCGATGTGTTGAGAGGGCAATTTCAAGAGGCTAAACAATGAATGAACGTTATGTCATCCGATAATCACTAGAAGAAGTATTATCCATGATATTTTTTAAAATTATAATTGGGCCTGGGCCACAACGCTTTTTTTATATTTACTTTTACTTATTTATTATATTTTAATAATATCCTTATTAAATTTATCATTTTTATTATTTATGTGATACATACAATAAAGTAAACATTACATTGTAGTACATTTTTTTTTTAAAAAAAGTTAGTAGTTGACATTTTTTTGCAACCTTTTGCTTTGTATTTATATACTATCATACTATTAAAAACAAATTAATTAAAATGAATAGTATTTTTTTAATATATAATTTAATTCAATGAAAAAAATCTATGATAGTAGAAGGATACAAGTGAAAAAAAAACAATTTTCAAATTCATATTTTAAATATAGTTGACAGATTTGGATTTGTTATTGGTTTAAGAAAAGAGGTTGTGCACGATATATATTATACATAAAACTTTAATGCCCCGTCATAAAATAAATATCAGCACTGTTACACGTGCATTGTAAGTAAAACTAATTTAATATATTTATATTATATCTATCAAAATAGATCAAACTCGATAACTCCATTCCATGTGTATCAACCCAACACCTTGTTCAGGCCAAATTCCTGTCTAACGACTGTGATCACACATTTAAAATATGAAATGTTTAAGATTAGAAGACTATGGGGTCCATCTCGACCCCTAGATGCAGAATGTTATGAAAATCATACTGTTGAGATACATTAGGATTTCATCTCTCCTCTCTTTAAATCTATAGAATATATATATATATATATATATATATATATATATATATATATATATATATATATATATATATTGTTGCCCACTCGAGGAAAACGACTTCAGCTATTCTCTATCTCATCAAACCCTTCTTAATATCTTAATCTTCCGAATCATTACACTTGGTATTCAAATCACATTCAGCAATCACAGCCAGTTATTACACAGTACAACCACAAATAAAATGAATCATCTGATCTATTGACTTGGGATACCAATAATCTGTATACATCATCAGTAGCATAGCCTTCCCACAATTATCCATTTCCCTGTTCCCAAATTCATAAAAAATGTGACATTAATCCTTACAGACTGCTAAATTATTCCAGTGGATGTTCATCCTACGCCGTCTTAACAACTAGACTGAATTCCTCACATATCTTCATCGCCCATGCCAACAGCAAAATGCCCATCGTTTCTATCCTGGATAATCGAGGGAAGTGTACAGGTCAACAACTTTGGTAATGCAAAAGCAACTAATAATGTCAACGCTAACAAAAGTGTATAAAGCCCAGAAAAATGTTTTTTCATGTGTTTTTTGCAACAAAAAAAAGGAACAGGTAAAAGTAAATGCCCAGAGAACAGATGATATAGAATAAAGCGCACCAGAGCATTAGTTTTTGAAATGTTCCTCCCATCATAAGTGGTTACCAGAAAAGTACACGCAATAACTATACTGAATGAAGAAGAACCAACCTTAGATAGCATTCGCTGCTTGTTCAGAAACTGGGTCCTGGCTTTATTGAGGATTGAGTTTGGCGACTGAAACATCCTCTGTAACAAGGAATGCATCTTATCAATATCTTAAAACAAAACTAGGCCACTAAAAAAGAGGACGTCACAAAAGTAAATGTCTCAATTTTACATCCCTTGTTTTTCACAACATGATTCTCCTAGGAATAGTTTGTGTTTAACTTTTAAGCGTGCTGAACAGTGCCTCAATTTGAGAGATATGGAAGGGGAGAGTTTTTTTAAGACTGAAGATGGAGATTACTATATTTGCAGCATTAAGATCTTAAATATGAACAAAAAAGTACATGAATCCATCAACAACCAACCATTACTATATAAAGGAAGTTTAGTTTAAACCATTACCGAGGTTTTAGCACATCACTAACCAAATTGAACTTCAATATAAAGAAGTTAACTAGTTTACCTAGCCAAAGTATCAGAACACACTGTACTGACACCCAAGACGAAAAGTTTAGATGGTACAGGCAAAAGACAGTCTCACAATTTTAGGACAAATAAATAATCGCCACGATGAAGACAGTCATGGAAGGCAAAGTTGGAGAAGGGCATAACAGACCTTTTCACCGCTTGACATTTGATGTTTTTCACCTGGTAGATGCTTTCTCTTGGGCGTGAACCTTAAAACATCTTGAAGGAATTCGTTGTCCTATTTAAACAAAATCACTTGTTAATGATATATAAACGCAATTGACACTGACAAAAAAGAGAGTAAAGAATCACATTAGAAGCAAGGACAGACAAAAGCAAGTCCAAGAAAACCAACCTGCATGTGCTTAATAAACCCACCACCAAGAAAATGCTTCATGAAGTTCAACTGTTAAAATAACTGAATCAGAGAGCTTGAAAATCTTAAAACACGTACCACAAAAGTGAATGGAAAGACAAAATAATGATCAAGGAGAAAGAAACCTTTATAAGCTCAGACCATGTTAATGTTTGTAACGAATCTCCTCCGATCTTCATTGAGATATCAGGAGCATGGTCATCCTGGTAACGTCAAAAATTAACATCAGAAGAGAAGCACACGCAAACAGAAAGACTCGGAAGGACAGGAATAAATTAATACCTCCAGAAACTCCAATACATCCTTGAACAAGTTCCTCTGACTGTTAAGATCCTTCTTAGCGGAACCTTTTCCTCCAGCCTCAGCAGACAGGCTCCTAACTTGATTTAGGATTTTTGATTTCAGTCCTAGTATATGTGTATATCCTTCACGAGATTTATTTCCTTCGGGAACTGAGCCATCTGGGGTAGTCTTATTTTCAGTAGCAAGCTTTTCAATACTTACTGTCTCAAAAATTAAAGCTAGTGCTTCACCAGCAGCAATGCGTACAGATCTATCATCCTTGTCTAGCAGAGTAGAGAAATAAGAAATGTACCTGCATCAATGAAAGTAATGACTTAAAGTTTTACTTCGCCGTGCTAGAAAAAAATGCCATGGGGAACAGACAACTGTCTAGACAAGACTAACTATTTATGAACTTCTTCATCATGGACTGTGCAAATGGACTGGGGATGGATAGGTTAAATGACCCGCTGATCAATTTCAGCACAATTCACACTGATTGTCATAAAGAAGACAGGTATAGAAACATATAAAAGAAGACGAGTATAGAAAATGAAATGGAAAATCAAATCAAAAATTTTACTTACTCTTGCCAATCTTTGGATTTAAGGGTGCATCCGTCCATGATAGTCAAGAGAAATGTCCAAGCAGACACCACTGCTGCTATTACAACTGCAGGGAGTTTGACAGCAACTACCTGAAAGTGAAATTGCGAAATTTATTTGTTGGTAGAACATAGTCAATAACTACAGCATTGAACTGTTACTGCACAGGTTGAGGTCTTGAAAGCAAGTAATTAAAGGATAGATGATAACATCATTAATAACACTAAAATAATTGAGCAAATAGTAAAAACGGATGCATACATTTGAACCTAGCTTAGGATGAAGCAATTGCCACATGATTTGCATTGATCGTTCAGTTTCCTCGGTCTCAGTTGCACTAACAAAAGTCACAATAGCCAAACACTCCACTAACTGCAGATGACCACCCAGCAGAAAACAGGAGATTCGACATCACAGCAATAAGTGGAAACTGGAGAACAATTAAACTCTCAAAGGTTGTGCAGATCATACATACCGATACTGTCTTCAAGGAATCAGACTGAGATTTAAGATTTTGAGAGATAGGAATAACTGATTCTTCCAGTATTCCACGTGCATTATCCCCATAACCAACAGTAAGAGCCAATAATCCTACAAAAACAACATATTAAACTAATAAACGTTGAAAATACAGGTAAAGGACAAAAGAAATGGCAAAGTGGGTTCGACACTAACCAATGGCATGACATGCTAGAGCTATCTCTTTGCTAGAACCCTTTTTAATGGAATTAAGACACAGGTGTAGTAAAGTAGCAAATCTGAAGAAACATACAAAACAGAATACATGTAAGAACCTCCGAATGAACAGCCATGACTAATATCTTCACTTTACAACACAATCCCACCAACAAAATAAAATAGATCAATCAAACTAGGTAACCAACGAAAACCCAGTGCACATTAAAACTGCCAGCCCTTACTTCTTGTCAACAAATTGATGCTGCAAGTTGGTATTAAAAGCATCAGTAATCGCTGCCAAAGCTTTCTCTCTCGTCGAACCCCTTCATTCACAAAACAACGCCAACATCACCAATTCAGCTCAAATTCAACACAAAACAAAGAAACTACATTATTCAGACATGAACCACCTAAAACCTAAATTCAAAACCGAAGCACAGCATCAACACAAACCTCTTCTCATACAAAGCATCTAGAGCTTGTTCTAGTAAACTATCTTTATCAACCTGAACCTCGTCGGTCCCCGACACCGACATAAGATCCGACCGGGCAGTCGACGATGAACTCACGCTACTATTTTCATCATCAGTATCCAGCATCGCTATATTTTTCCGCTGCTTATTACCTGCACAAATTAATGTAATCCAAACCCTAAGTTTTTCCCAATTAATAAGAAGAAGAAGAAGAATTCAGTAATCGACCAATTCAAACCCTAATTAGACAAGTCAAAAATTGAATTCAACAAAAGGAACGAGAGAGAGGAAGAACATACGCTTCCCCATCGCCGCCGGCGGTGAAATTTAATAGAACTAATTGAACGAGGATTGATAGACGTAACAAAATCTACAATAAATCTGAAAAATAATAAATGATTTTTGTGAAAATAAAAGCTGAGCAGATATATATTGAGCCAAAATTGGAAACCGAGTCGGAGAAGGATTTGAACTGATTAAGGATTTATCCATTAATTTACTTGAGGTAGTTTATTAAAAGAGCTAGAGAATATTTTTAGGGTGGAAAATAAAAATAGATTAGGAAATTTCTTTTATCGAGTAGAGGATGAGCCGAGGAGGATTTTAATGGCTTATTCGTATCGTCTGGTGTAGAATATTCGTGGAGCGTGTTGTCAAGTGCAGCCAGTGAGGTGTGTGGATTGCTACGTGTTTTCTTTTCTACCGAGTGATTGTGAATTTGTGATTGGGTGGGATGGGTGCATGTGGGGCTGGAGTGATTTGGTGGTCATGAACACGTGGTTTTGTGTCACACATGTAAAACGGACTCGTTTTGATTTCTATTTTTGGTGCCGTCATTGAATTTAATAATGTGCACTGTGCATTACACGTCCGCATGGCGCGGTGGTCCTGTGAGATACTGGAATAGTTGGAGTTATAGTCATTTAATGGAGTTTATAAAAAATATCTAAAAAGAATAAAATTTAATCAAGTCTAAAAAAAAATGTGCAGGACATGGAATATTGAGGTATTTGGTAATGGAATATGAATACAAGTAGGAAATGAAAAATAAAATTATTGTGTTTTTATTGGAGTTAACAAAGCATTATTCAATCCATGCTTCGTTGCGGCAAAATGTTTTTTTAAAATAAAAAAAAAACATGCATGTTGATTTTTAAAAAATCAAATTAATTAACTGACCTTCAACTATAATCAAATCGACCAAAATAAAGCTCACATCTTGATGTTTAAAAATGACTTCGAATGATGACTTCCCATGTCATCACATGATTTGTCAACTCTTCTTTACTTTTTCTTTCTTTCTAAACAAGGATCCAAAAATAATAAAAATAATTTTTTTATATGAGAAGTGATTGTTTGATATTAAGGGATTTGAATAAAATACTTTGAGTTGCTTTTAAAGTTTGAGGATCTAAGTATATTTCTTATATAATCCATAACAAGCCACTCATGTTTAATATATTTTTTTATTTTGGTCCCTATTCTTATAATTCCACAGTTGCCTAAAATCATAACCAAATCGACCAAAATAATTGGCCTTCAACCATAATCAATTAATTTACCCTTAAAACCGCACAATATCTACCCCAATTATTTTATTTTTCAGGTTAATGTTTTAAAATGCAGTTAAAACAAAAACCAGTCAAAATGTATGTCATGTTTGAAACTGGGAGTTCAAATAAAACCGGTCAAAACGATGCTTTTGATTTTCTTATAGAGAATGACGATGGGGTGGAATAAAAATAAATAAAAAATATCCTTAGCTTTTACTCAACGCTACACATGTACCACTGCAAATCTGTGGAGAACTTGTGAAGCAATATACAAACCCAACAGGCTCTGATATTTCACATCTGGAAAACATTCCAATCAACCATGGCTCCAGTCAAGAGATTGAATCAGGCCCATTTCCAAGGAAAAAAAGCTCACTTCACCCAAGATAAGAACAGGCCCATCCAGCCCAATCCTCTCGCAGCTCCTTGCAATGGAGGTCAGTAAAATCTAAGCCCATCAAGCCAGCAGAAGCAGGGCCTTAATTTCTGTTCCACGTTCTTCCCGACGAAGACTCGAGTAGATCTTACCAAGGTGCTTTGTGATTTTCATCAAGAGTGGAAAATTACTTGTTTAGTATTATATATATATGAAATATTATCATACGAATAAGAGAAATGCAAGATGGAAGGATCAAGATCGTGTTTATAACAACAATGTGATGATCAAGGAGTACGTGCTTCCATGAATTATAATTGAATTGAGGTATATATATATTATATATATGATACTCGTGGCATCACAATTCACATTCCCAGTGAAAAAGAAGAAGAATTATAACTGAATAAAATTCATGTTTTTTAGTATTTTTTTTAAATAATTTTGATGTAATGATATTAAAAATATAATGACAAAATATTTATTTGGAATTTTTTTTTCAGAAAAAAAAAACTAATTGAAAAAAATATTATTCCATCACAGTTGCAAACACACAATAAATGCCGTAAGCCCAAGTGTAGGAAGGAAGGAGCTCAACCTGGAGGTTGGAAGCACATGGTTGATCAAAAGAAAGTGATCACCAGCCATCAAATAGAAGCGCCATGTGAGCACACTGCCCTAGGGGGTGGGGCTGTGCGAAGTAGAGGAGTAAGATTGAAGGGGGATCCGGTCAAGGCAGTCAACACATCGGGAATCAAACTCCTGGTGCCTGTGACATCTAAGTAGAGATTAGCTGAAATTTATGTTGAAAGAGATGGCATGGGAGTTATCAGCTCTCTTCCTCGCGTGTCAGAAATTTCACCACGACAGCACTTTCAGTTTCCCATTTCCTATAGTCTGTCGACCAAACTTTGTTTTTGCGTCCCAGCTTCTGATCATCTCTCAGCAGTACGTACAGATATTTCCTGTCATGGAGTCATCTGCTGCATTCGCATTTATATATATATATAAGTATAAATTTTACCCTGTCACTTAATCTATCAATCCATAATTATAAAGTGAAAATTATCGAATTTTATATATTTATCATACAATCCATCTTTTAATCATTTATCTACGTGCAAGGTAAATATATTTATCACGTTTTAAACTGCACCTTAAAATTAAAAGCATTATTTCAAGTGTTTTTTATTAAAAAAAAAAACGAAAAAAAATGTAAATAAACCAGCAAAAGAAACCCCAGCAACTCCATTGAAGGGCTTTGCCTACCTTTGGTCTTTTTTTTTTTTTTTGTAAAGCATACCCTCCAATAATTATTTATCAAGAAGTTTCTTCCGTGTCCATCACCCTGGCTGTACATAATATTCTTGCTATTTTTTATTTTCATTATTTGGCATGGGTCCTTCTTTCATGCCATGGATATCGAGTTTGAAAATCATGGGGGCAGCTGTGGGGGCGATGGTTTAATTATACACCAGCATATCATTGCCACGAGTGACCGCCCATGCCCACCTTTTCCTCGCCTTACAAATACTGGTGCTCGATGCTCACAGGGCGAAACCCTCCCCTTCTACCCTTCTACTGATCGATAGGTATTAAAGTTATCTTTAAAAATATTTTTTGTTTAAAAATATATTAAAATAATATTTTTAAAATTTTAAAATTGTATTTGATATCAGTTATCAAAAATAATGAAATAAAAAATATTTTTTTTATTTCAAAAATACTTTTTAGACGATGAAAAACACTCCTACGTGATCACCTAAAAGTATAGGGAGAATTGTGCCTTGTAGCCTTTGTCTTCGCTTTAAAGGAGCAAGGCACATAGGGACCTTATGCCAGGCTGAGTACTCCGTTAACCTTTTTTTATTTATCTTTTCTGGCTGAGAGGCATGCCAGGCTGAGTACTCGCATCCAATCCAAAAAACTTTCAAATTCGTATTGAATCCCACCCTTCCCTTTGACATCATATATTTGTATCATGGATTGACTCGTCGGTTGGATTAACTAATATGAAACTTAACTAGAGTTAAAGTTTGTAAAATCAAAGTGTGTGTACTATGATGGCCGAGTAAAAATATTCAGCATGCTAAATAAAAAATATCTAATACATTTTCTACATGTTTGAAATTTTAAACATGCAAAAGTATAATTAAAAACAAACATGTTTTCGAACAAAAAAAAACTCTAGCATGCATACCAATAATAAAAATAATAATACTTGAATTAAAATAAATAAAAGTTATTTCTCACTTATGCAACTATGATGTTTGCAATATATCTTTCAGAATCATTTTAAGGGGTGCAACTCAGTGACCCGACTTTAGGTTTGTTTCCTAAACATTGTCAGTTTGAGTCTCATAACTCCTAGAGTTATTGGAAGCTGATAATTAATCATTCATTTCAGAGCCCGTGAGGTTAGTTTAGGTGTGTGCAAGTTGGTGCAGACATCCATATTATAAAATAAATATCTCTTAGATGCATTTTTAAACAATGTTTTTGAACAAAAAATTATTCAACTCAGAGATCTCCCCACAAGATGAACTTAGACTCTGAATTTGGAAAGAAAATTAAAACATAAAAAAGGAAAAACCAGAATATAACGAGAAAGAATATGGAAAAATTATAAAAAAAAATTCTTCACTCACCCTAATTTCTTACAATGAATTTTGAAAGTTAAAAAAAAATCAAAGTAAAAATAACTCTCTACATTATCATTGATTATTCATAGTACATAAAGAAATAAGTAAAAAAAAAAATACTCTGACAATCCTCCCGATGGGGTCCATTAATGTCATCATAATAAAACAGCGATATGGATTGAGGTCTCACAATACAGGGGAAAAGGCCTCTCTATTTGGTACAAATTTCAAGTGAATAGCCGCGTAAAATGCCCTTTAAATTTAAAAGGTCACGTTAGGTACCGTGGCATTAGAGGTAGGGCTCGCTTCAGAGGGGAAATTGTTGCCTCTTTGAAGAACGATGCTGCTAAAGGTGCGGGATAGAGACACGCTTCTCTTTCCGGCTTAGCTGGGTCAAGTCCCAATGCAACATGAGATTGGTGGAGCCGACGGATAAAAGAAGCTTTCCTTGCTTTTATATTTGCCAGATAAATATAATAAATTCTTTTTTTTTTCCCTTCATTATGTAGGGTCTAAAATATTTTTAAAGGTTGAATTTCCTTAACAGTTTGCCCTGATCATTTTTCATTTTCTATCTTCGTCTTTTGGTATTGAAATTTATAATTCGAGTCATGAATCTTTTTATTTATTTAAAAACATGCTAGTATGAGCCATAAAAGAAAAATGAAGTATGATCTGCCTATTTAATACACATTTATATAGAATTTCCTCTATAATTTGATATTACGATCTGAGATTCAATAAATTTGATCTTCTATCTTTATCATTCAACCTTGACAAGAATTATGAGTTATGAGCAGAGAATGTGGCTAATTTCAATTCAGTAGGAGAAAGGAGGAAGTGGTAGATTGAAAAAATGAATTTTAGCTTTATATATATAGATCATAAACACATACATATATTGTTTTGGGATGCGAGGAAACCTTATCATCCGGAAATCACATTTTACGGGGCTAAGTGAGCGAGTAAAAACTCGATCGTTCTAGGTTTTTACAAGGAGTGTACGTTCTGACTCGAACTTGATACTTGTCGCAAGCTCTCTGCCATTACACCACATCTCTTGATGACTAAATACATACACGCACACATATAAATAGGTTTTTCTGTATGATCTAAGAATTTAGTATTGTAATTTTAGATTCAACATGCATTAATTTTCTATTTTTATCAACCTGGAGATGAATTAGGAGTGACGAATGTGGTTAATCTCAATTAAGTAGGAGAGGAAAATGTGGTTAATTCATTTTTCCAAATTAACCACCTCTTCCTTTCCCCTACTTAATTCAGATTTACCAACTCAGTGATAAAGAGAGAAGATTAAAGCACCGTGAATCTTATAAAGATAGAAAAATAAAACACCACGAGATCTTAGATTACGATCCTAAATTATAAAAAAATAAATTGTTTTAATAATTTGTAAATTCAAAAATAAATAACTAGAGAATAAAGAAAAATAAAATAAAATAAAAGCATGGTCTTCTAAACCTAACTACAGATCTTTTTGACGATCTTAACTGGTTAATGTCGAGAGTTTACTCAAATTCAATTTCTTTCTTCTCTCGAGAAGAAGCCTATGAAGCTAAATTAGGATGATGTATGTACAAAGCAAGGATGGTAATAACTGTAGCTTGTAAGCCATAGCTGGATCATGATCCACCCACTGGGGACTGATTTCGAGCCATTCCCTTTACAAGCCAGAGATCCGACAAATAGAACTAGCAGCGATGTCGCTCTGGGTTCTATGTAAAAATTATTCAATGGGCAATCAGCTGGAAAAGAAAGTGATTCTCGACTCGACCCCACTTTTAGTTTTTTCAGCTCTTTTTTTTTTTATACTAGATAATAATATAAAGTATTTCTTAAAATTGAAATAGTGTTATATATTTATTAGCAAATTAATCATGAATTTTACAATCTAATACTTTATTTTTTGGGCTGAAATAATGTTTTCTATAATTAAAAAAACAATAATAGTCATGACTCGATAAAATTAGACGTAATAATGCCGAAGCATATTAACTACGTGCAGAAACCACAGACAGCATTAAATTCTTAAATTTATAAGTGTATACGAAATTCCATAGTAATTATATTAATGCAAGGGTAGAAGCTGGACGGTTGAATTATAGAAAGAATAATGGCAGCCTTATAGTGTTTTATATAATGGTGCTAGATTTTTTTTTAAAAAAGTATTCATGATAAAAAAAAATTAAAAAAAATTACTTGAAAATATATTAAAAACGTTATTTTAAAAAAAATTATTTTAACACTAGCACATCAAAATAATTAAAAAATATTAAATAAATATTTTTTCCAAGTAAAATCAATAATTATAAAATGCATCTAAAAACATAAGTTCAAAAGAACCCATGGCAAATCAAGAAAGAAAAAAGGCAAGTGGTTGCAACCCGTTGGCTCGTAATTAGTCAAAGCAAAACCAGTGAAAATGTATTGAAAAAATGAACCCATGGAGCCATTTTTCACGATGTTGTTAATTAAACAACTGGTAAGGAAGACAAAACAGGATTCCATGGAGACTTTCAGAGGGATATATATAATATCATTCCATCCCAGAGACATTTGTTTTTATATATTTTTTACTCGCTCATCGAAGTTGAAGAATAAAAGAGGTATGTGGGCACAGTCAAAGAAGTAGACTGGAATTTCATGGAGCTATTGAAGATTAATGTAATGGGTAAGGTGAGATATATATATATATATATAGAAAGAGAGAGAGAGAGAGAGAGAGAGAGAGATTATAATGAAGTATGAAGAAGAGGTTATTCCATGGCCGTTGAATCTCGTGTCATCTTTTCATTTTACCAGCACCATCAAGAAGGGCAATTTGCCTCCACGTTATTCTATGGCTTCTACCATAAAACAATATTTTAGTGGCGTGTGGTGTAATATTTCTATAATTTTAAAGGTGTTTAGTTAATTTGTATAACTATAATTTTATTTATTTCTCAATGAAAACTTCTTGAAATCTTTGTTTTGAAAATACTAAAATAATTAAGGAAGGATATAATTGGAATCTTTCTAGGGTTTCTATTTTAAGATAAACAAAGGAAGTTGGAATCTTTTCTCATTTCATTTCTTTTTTCCTATTCCAATGTTTAGTCAATGTCTTGGATACATCATGTGTGTGTATCCACTCACCTTTTAGGTCTGTATCCTTTTTTCTTTGGTAAAAAAATTAGTGAGAACTAATTATTTAGAAAATGATAAATGGTAAGAGTTTGAGATTAAATGATTTGTTTTCTCATTAATCTTAGAATAGAATTTTGTGGTTGTTAATATGATAGTTACTAAATATCTATATTAATTTCAGGACTTATGAGATTAATCAATGTGTTCATAAACTGACCTGAACATCCATATTAATAAATAAAAAAATTGACAGAAGCACTTCAAATCTCTTTCCCATCAGTTGGAGGAAAAACTACCTACCTAATTGGAGGAACATCTAAAACAATTGTCGAGGATGTGAAAAATGATTCTCAAGAATCAAAGTCGATTAAGCAATATTATCATCACATTGCCAGCCAATCATTAACATTCGACCTTCAACAACGTTCTTTCCAAGAATTACCTGGGCAGATCTGATGTCTCGACATCATTAGCCCACGTAAAGTCGATTATATATTTATATGGTAAAACTATGCTGAACAACTTACTAATTAGTTATTATATATATAAAAAATATTCTGACAGTCCTTCAATATGTTCACGTCAAAAGGATAATTAAATGTCCGCAAATTAGATAGTCAAAAGATATTGCATCGTGATGAATAAATTATATTGCATAGTTAAAAAATAATAAATTTATATATATATTTTTAATTAATGTTAGGCTAGATGATGAATGAAATGCAGATGCCTTTTTGACGAGTCTTCTTTGACGAGCGAGAGGAGTTATTGCATATATTTCACTCTGTAAAGCATCATGGTGTCCCCCGAAATGAGCTTGATCATACAATAGAAACAACACCCCAACCAATCGCTAAAGATCAACGTGCAATTCTCAGGTACCAATACCCACTGTACGGTACCCACCTGACAAGTGAACCCCCCCACCCCACCCCATCCTCTCTTCTTCTGGACGTGAAGCCCACGCTCGGTTACATCCAACGAAGAACACAGCCGTTCTTCTGATATTTTTTAGAACAAAAACTGCCCCTCCTTTTCCCACGAGAATAGAGAGGTATTTTTAGTTCAACTTTATATTTTTTTTAATAAATTAAAATGATAATTTTATTTTATAAAAAAATATTTCGATATTAATACATTAAAATAAATTAAAAATACTAAAAATATTTTTATTTTTTTTCAAAAATAATTTTAACAAACACGCATCTTTTGTACTGAATTAATCTAAGAGTTTCAATATTATAACGTTTTGCAGGGAGAGTTTATTTCTTATTTTAAAAAATTAAATTAAATTTATAGATGGTTTTTTAATAAGAAATAAAAAAAAATGATTTTGATATATTTATAATTAAAAAAAATTTGTGTTTCATTTCTAAAAAAAAAACAAGTTAAAGAAACTTATTCATTCACACAAGATGCTCAATTACCGAACACGATCCAGATTGGATTAATTTAAGATCAAGAAAAGAAACCACTATCTTTTTAATAAAATATACTTACTACTCATGAATCCGACTTTTTTTCTCTGAGAAACACAATTTTATATGATCTCACATATTTATATAAAACAATCTGTTAATGGGATAAAATCTAGAAGATATATACAGTGTTACAAAACAAATACAAACACCCACAATTTCTTTATTTCAACAGACAACCGTTAAAACAGTAGCCACCACTTTCGCACCTCATCTCCTTCTCCTTTTATCAAGATCCTTGGTCAAACTTCATTTTCTTCACTTCATAAGTCATGGGAGTTCATTTTACGCATGCTCTCGGCATGCAATGAATGAGAAAATGGCAGGCGAATCTTTATCTCCCGTTGATCTTGTTTGTTATGAAGATTTTCTTGGTGAATTGGAAGCGGCAGATGAAGATGATACATACATTGATATTACAAGGACTTATGTTGGTGACCCAGATACGGAAGATGAGTATTTGACATTGCTGGCTGACCGAGAGGCTCGTCAAGGTTTTGACGCTAACGGAACTTTGGTTCTTGATGCCTCGTTTAGAACTGCCCGCTTGGAAGCTTTTACATGGATTCTCAGAGTTAGTGTCTTTTGATTTCTTTTCTTTCAAACTGTTATCCATACTTGATCTTTAAGTTTTGCGAGGATTAAAACATTTCTGTTTTCTTTTGTTGGATTTCAATGCAGACAAGAAAAAACTTCGGTTTTCATTTTCACACCGCGTACTTGTCAATGATATATTTTGATCGGTTCCTTTCAAGTCGTTACGCTGATGTAAGGCTTCTGAATTGGAAAGTTTCAATTGAGTGCCCGATCTTCTGCTCGTGATTTATTGTTTCTTTTTTTCTTGGTGTTGCAGAGAAATTATTCTAGGTTAGTTAGGTTGATTTCTGTAGGCTGTATTTCTTTGGCCTCAAAGATGGAGGAAGTACGGGTACCCTCTTTACCACAGTTTCAAACAGGAGGAGTTAGATTTGGAAGCACAAATGTCAAAAGAGTAGAGCTTGGAATACTGAGTACATTGCAATGGAGAATGAATTATGCAACTCCCTTTGCTTTCCTTCGCTATTTCATAATAAAATTCTCCAGGCAGGATTCTCCGCCAAGGGAAACAGTGTCTAGGACCGTGCGATCCATTTTGGCTTTAATGAGAGGTAATGTACCTTAGTTTAGAATTCATCCTTTAATTACTCTTTATGTGCATTGATTATGGTATACATTGATGTTTAGTATGTTATATGCAGAGATACATTTGATGAGCCATCGACCTTCTGTTATAGCTGCGGCTGCCACATTAGTGGTATTAAATAACAGCTTAACAAGAACCACATTGGAGACCCAGATGAATTCCATTGCTTATCCAGGATTTCTTAATATTGTGAGTGATTGATTTGTTGGTTTTCGTTGGAAATATCCCTTCTCCCTGCGATTAGATGAATCTGTTGACCTTGGACTTCTTCTTGGCCTTTTTGTGTCACAGGAAGATGTGTTTCGATGTTACAATCTACTGCAGCGATTAGATGTGGAAAACCTTCGCACACCAAGAAATGTAAATTCGGCCAGTAGGAGCAATGGCATCAAGAGAAGAAGACTTCAATTTGATAAAGATGGTCCTGCTTAAAATCAAGGGTAACCGAATGAAAAACACTTAGATAGAGGAAAAGATTGTTTGTGATATGAGTTTTCTTAATGATTTTGTTTTTTTGCTTATGAATATAATTCGGAGTTGATTGAAACTGTCTCCCTGAGGAGCAGCCAAAGAAAGGAGACACAGAGAAAGGAAAAAGGAGAAAAAGGCAACAATTTGGGTTGCATATAGTAAAAGTTGATAGTGTTAGTAGACCAATGCCATAAGGTGGAAAGAAGATTAGAGGGCAGAAGAAAGGTCTTGAAAGACTGCTTCTTGAAAAGTTGGTCATATGCTTACTCACATGTTCTATTCTTTTTCGCCATAATTTTTTTAGTTCTTTTATTAACTTTCTATCTGGGTTGGGGTTTCTAATGTTTCCTGCAACCCTACCTTTTGATGGGATGCTTTCTTGTGTTTTGAAAAGCCAGATTGAGGACTTGTGATTTGAGTCGGGGGGGGGGGGGGGATAGTTCTGTATGTGTGGTTTGATGAAACAGTGCCGCATGCTAGCCATCAGAAAAGCAGTATAAAGGTGGATGTGATTGGATTTGCCTGAATGTCTGGGGGTTGCCTCTCATAGAGGGACCTGCTTTATTTCTCTCTGAAGCCCTGCTGGCTTTATTGAAGTTTGAGAGGGGTTATCAGACCCAAAAGGAATTCCCATGCTTGATTATACATTGATGGAATAGATTTTCGTGCCTGTAAACTACATTTTCCCAAGTCTTTTGTAGTTCCAATTCTGGATTGTTATGTTCTGTAACCAAACATACTCATTTCAGCAAGGAAAAGGTTCTTTTATGTTCTCTTGGTTCTTCTGATGCTTACCTGAATCTGAAACTGCATTTACCAAGGATTTAACACAAATTGTGTTCAAGAAAATATTGAGTCATAAAAATTCTATCCTTCTTGTTTTCTAATTCTCTATCTGTCGAGGTTCCACTGAGTCACGGTACAATTCCTGCAGCTGCTGTGATTTGTGACAGTAAACTTGCCTAGCATTGAAATATGAAGAGAAAAAAGAGCTACCCAGAAACCAACTAATCATTCATCATTTTTTCAAAAAAAAAAGAAAAGAAAAAGGCAGTGGTTTTTTCTCGTATGCTCTTGACTGAAACCAAGGATAAGTGCAGATTTAGTTGACGTCTCCGAAGATACCATTTATTGCGTTAAGAGTTTTCTCATCCCAGAAGTCCAATGGATGACTCTGCGGTCAACACTGGCAAATAAGTACTCTTTCTGGCATAAGCACCCATCACCAGCTGCCAATTTTATGCATGTGAAACAGCTTTCACCTCGTGGTTTCATGTCGTATATGTAAAAGAGTTTAGTTACTGTTTGAGAATATAAGAGCTATTTTTAAAAAAGTTTTCTTATTTAAAAAAAGTGTAAATTATGGTTTTTTAGTAAACAAAATTTGAAAAAGGATTTTCAATAAATCCCATGACAAAGAATTATAAATATATTTTTATAAATATTCATGGAGACAAAGCACAATTTTAACCATCACATTATTAAACGAACCTTCACTCCCAATAATCAAAATCAGAGTACAGTTTAGCCATTAATGCGTCCAACATGTATTTGCTTACAAATGCAAGACACTTTCATGGTGGCGATGGCAAGGGAAGTCTCCGCCTTCTGAGTGAAAAAGGTTTCTTCCTTGTACTATATAACAATGCGAGTTTCGTTTGAATACTCATCAAAACCACTTTGATTGGAGTTCGATTTTGATTGGAGTTGTATTAATTAACTACTATTAATAAATAATTATATCAATATCATACATACATTAGAATAGAATTAACTTCTTTAAATAACTTTTTTTTATTGGAGTTCATACATGAAAAATATTATATTCACTCTATTTAAAAATCATATTACTAATTTGATTCCTTTAAATAATAATAATAATTATTATTTGACCACTTCAGTTCAAATGGCTTTTACCATAAGAAATGCCCTAATACTTGCATGTACGGAGATTCATAGTTGCCATCTGCCTTCTTCTACACAGTCGACAAAACTTACAGGCGCATTTCTGGCATCGGCTGCTTATAAATGTCTGTTGGTGTAACACATTTATGACAACACCCGCCCTTGTCGTTCTCTCCTTCTTTTCCCCTTGGTCTTGTTTTCTTGTCGTTTTGACACTTGGTCAAAGTTACTGTCAAGACTCATATAGATACCATATCCGGTCTGAGGTCTGACCTAGCCTGATTTTGAGTTTGCTGAGCCGGTCCAAAAATATAGTTTTGTTTTTTATAAATAAAAACAACTTTGTTTTAAACATAAGTTCTTTTAAGGAAAAAACCTTGAAATCAACCCAGCTCGGTTGACCAAGCTGACAGGATCAACCTCCAGAATAGTTTGATATAAAACCCGGTCTGATCAGATTCCAAATCATTAAATTTTAAGTTCAGTCCATCAGGGCCAAGTTTAATAACAATAATCAGAGTTGGTGAACGAGCGAGGACACACGGCCTTGACTTTTCTACTCTTGCTGACAATAATTTCTAAGCGAGCAGATGATAATTTCCAGTTATTTGTATGAAACTATGAAAAGTGATGACAAAAGGGCTTTGGTACATTCTGAGGTGCGGGCATCCAGCGGTGAACCGGGCTTTACCACCCAATCCCGCCCCACATTGAGCTTGACCATTTTTAAAAAAATTATTCTGGGAGGATTGAAGCAGGAAATTGAGGCAGAGGGCATTAGATGATGACGATTTATTACATCAAAACCCCATGTTGATCTGGAAGCGCATACAATAATAACAGAACCCTAATGGTGAAACTGAAGGTTTTGTTTATAAATCCACATTACAATACTTCCCCTACCAGAGCTTACTAGTCAGTAGTCAAGTAGTGATGGTTTCAGGCTTCCAATCAAATCAGCCGCGACCATTGCAGACTTCAATCTATTACTATGAAGAAGAAGAAAAAAGAAAAAAAAAAAACCGGCTGCTGTACGACAGATAAATGAAAAAACAAAGAACGAAAGGGGGGTGGGATAATACCATGAAGGAAAATTTGATGAGCAATGAGGTACCTTGTCTTCTAGCTTTGATTTCAGTTTTAGGACACAGGAATCATCTTCAAAGCAGCTGCGATTGGCATGCCAAGGAATCCAAAGAAAACGCTGACAAGCCACTGCTGCCAGCTGAGAGGAGCTGTGTTCGCGAATGTACCCAGGAATTCAACAATTATAATTTGGAAAATGGCCGTGCAGGCGAGCACAGACACAAACACGTAGTTTTTCAGGATGCCTTTGAACACGTTTATCTTTTCCATTTCTCTGGAGCTGATCTCATTGAAAACCTGTAGGGACGATAGATGTTCATTGTCAGCAACGCAAGTAGAATCTGCACAAGCCTACAATTAGATAGCTAATGAAAAGGTAATGCCACTCCTTTTACTCCATCAGCCAGCAAAAACATTTATCATTATCACGTTGCGATTGATTTTAAAGGAAGAGAGAAGGCCATTACTCAAAAAGAAAGTGTAATGCTTGACATAATATAGTTAAGAACTTTCCGCAAGCAGCATTACTCAAAAAGAAGTATGTATCGTTATCCATTGAAGGAGAGAATCTAGAAAACATGCAATTAATGCCATAACATATCAGAAATAATTGCTTGCATTATTCACAAATACATGCATGCAGCATCTGTGAAAATTTTAGCAAATGTGGCCCTTTTCTCTGGATACAAAATTAAAGTATGGTTCATTTAGTTTCAAATGTGGCAACATTACCTGACAAAAGACAAAGGAGTTGAAAATGAGCGTGTTCAGTATCAAGTCAGAATCCGGGCCTTCAAGTCGAAAAACCGCCTTTCCTCTTGTCTGAAGGTACCATATAATAACAAATTGGTACAAGGACTGCCCCAAAATATTCCTCCACATTACATTGCTGATAAAGTTTCCTTTCCTTCCAACAGGTGATCTCTTCATCAAGTCATCATTTGGAGGTTCTGTGGCTAATGCAAGTGCTCCCAAAGTATCCATGATCATATTGACCCAGAGAAGCTGAACCGCTGTCAGGGGAGCATTTCCTGAGAGAACACCAAACCCCAAAGCATAAGTGGAAAACTAAATAGTTAGGTCATCTCTCTGCAGTAACCTGGGGGTATAATTTGAAGGGAAAATGATGAGGTCATAATCCAAATACCTGTCAAACAGGCTGAGGAGAAGTTGACAATCAAGGCAACTACATTGACTGTCAGTTGAAACTGAACAAATTTTTGAATGTTTATATAAACAGAACGTCCCCATTTTGCCACCGTCACAATTGTGGAGAAGTTATCATCCAGAATTATGACATCAGCACTCTCTTTGGCCACCTGCAGAACAGGAGGATGCTTTTCAATGTATTTTATAGGCTTAGAAATTTTTTGGAAACACAGGAAGCAGTTCACGATTTAAATGACGAGATAGAGTTAACGACACGGAATTAGAGTTTCTCATCCAAGGTCAACAAGAATGCAAACAGTTCATGATACCTGAAAACAGTGTGCATCACAACTGATGCACTTGACAGCTAAGAGGTAAGTATAGTAACAAATAAAGTGCTGCTAATTTAGGGAAACTCTCATTCTGTCTTTTGCCAAATGTTTCAGAGAACAAAATTTAGTTCAAATTAAGATTGAGCATGTTATAACACGCAGTCAAATAAGAGATCAGTTGTTCCTCCTCAAGAAAGAGATTATCGGCAAAATAAATGTTCATCTATAAGTGGAAGATTGCATTTCCAAAAACTAACATCCATTATTTTACTGTCTTAACCATGAAGGCAAGTCAAAGATCTCAATATCCCATTCTGGCCTAGCTCAAAGAATGCAATAACTACAAGAATTTAAGGTAACATAGCAGAAACTGCTACAAATGTTAGTCTTCATTCAATTGGTAGAAGAATTTGTGGGCACAATCAAAAGCTCCAATGCTTGGTACACAAAATTCTATGTATTCACCAAACAAATGTCACATGTACTCTTATCATATTGAACTTCTGTGCTTTAGCAGAAACTTGTCATTCAACTAAATATTGAAGTGAAGACGGCAACTATATTATTTTACATGCAATTTCTTTAATGATTCTATGCATAAATAAAGCTTTTATAAAGAAAAATACAAAGGAGGATGTCCTGCAGAGGCCTATATGGCTGACAGATTTAGTGAAACAAACCTCAGTCCCAGCAATGCCCATTGCAAGCCCAATATCGGCTTCATGAAGTGCTGGAGCATCATTTGTACCGTCACCAGTCACTGCAACCACTTCCTGAAAAGTTGTCCGTAGGTGCCTCACAAGGGTGTGCTTATCCAATGGGGATGATCGAGCCATTACCTACAAATTGTAATGAATTGTTGAGCACGCAAGTTTCTGACAATTATTAGGTGATGAGAAAAATGTCTGAAGAAAATTTCATATGAAAAACAAACTTTGGTTACTGATCAAAGGCTCCTATTGCCCCATGAGAAACATAAATTAGTATCTCAATCATTAATGTTTATGCATGAATCTTGGATTTCAATTCTTACAATTACTACCATTATAATTACTTAGAAAAAATATATAATGATATAAAGCAAAAGTCATTACTACTATAAATGTTTCATGCAGTAAAGACACACAACAAAATAGCATAAGCGATTTTATCATTCTTCAAAAAAAAACAAGCAATAGAAGCAAAGCGCCTAATTGTCTAATGCAAACCATATAAGGAACAATCTTTTTTGGCATTGCGTTTCAAAAATGCTTTATAAAAATTTGAATTATTTTTATTTTTTACTTAAATTAGTTTTTCTTAGTGTTTTTAGATTATTTTCATGTGGTGATGTCACAAATAATTTTGAATTTTTTAATCCATCCTTTTTGATTTGGTTCAAAAAAAAAAAAATTTGAAAAAAAAATCATTTTGATGCATTTCTAAACAAAAAATACTTTTAAAAGTAATCTCAATCCCAAACAGGCACGTAACATAAGCAGCTGACACACTTTAACATAAATCACTTCATGGATAAAGCCAAAGAAAAAACTGTCAAAATTGTATTGAATAGGTACTGAATCCCTTTCTTCTTGAGTGTCTTGTCTCTTAAATAGACAATAAACCTAGCTAAAAATTAGGGCTAAGTATGAAAGCATAAGTGTTCTACTAAAACACTACTATCTATAACTTATAATTACTTTCCTAATTAATACATAATTGATTCCCTTGACATCCCCCCTCAAATTGATGCTAGTCGATCAAGAAGCATCAATTTGTCAACTAAATAGTAACATTAGTCCGGCTAAGATAGCCCAAAGGAAGCAAGCCCAAAAAACAAAGGAGAGAGTCGAAGGTGTCACTGCAAACCAGAAACAGAGCAATAAACACCACTCAGCCACCACGACAACCACCGAAACAGAAAACTCACGAAGTCGATGACCACCGACAGTGCCAACACACCAAAAAAAATTGTCCTGCCACACAAGGATTAAAAAAATCTGTGTGTCAACAGACCCAGCCACAACCAAGAATCACGCCAGAACAGAAGAGAACTGACGCTACAACCACGCGATCACCGCAAAAACAACACACCAAAAAATTGTCCTGCCACACAAGGATTAAAAAAAAATCTTCGTGTGTCAACAGACCTAGCCACAACCAAGAATCACGCCAGAACAGAAGAGAACTGACGCTACAACCACGCGATCACCGCAAAAACAACACGCCAGAACAGTACGTCCACAACCACAACCAAAGAACACACTCAGCCACAACCAAAGAACAGTACGCCTACAGCCACAACCAAGGAACACATAGCCACAACCAAAGAATAATACTCTAGCAATGCGTTTTTTTTTTTTTTTAACCCAAAAAAAAATTAATCTGATAATACCCAAAGGAATTAGGCCAAGGAACACAAGAAGAGACCCACAAGAATGGACACCATCCCAGCAAAATAGGCCCTGACGAACTCATGAGGAGAAACGTCCTTCACAGTTTTTTTTTTTTTTTTTTTTTTGAGAAATTAGCGAGATTCACATGTTAGTAGCTCTGATACCATGTCAAAATTGTATTGAATAGGTACTGAATCCCTTTCTTCTTGAGTGTCTTGTCTCTTAAATAGACAATAAACCTAGCTACAAATTAGGACTAAGTATAAAAGCATAAGTGTTCTACTAAAACACTACTATCTATAACTTATAATTACTTTCCTAATTAATACATAATTGATTCCCTTGACAAAAACACCATTCGAGCCAACAAATAATTTTTCATGAATAAGAGGTTGCATCTTAAACTCTCATAAACTTGAAGAACATTTCATCCACTAAATACACCCTCCCCCAATTAATGGAAAAGAAAAAAATCGATGTACCTGAATTTTTGGAATAAGTTCATGCAATTCCTCTTCACTCTTTTCCCGAAATTCTGGTCCTTCAATTGCTATGCCATCATCAGTCAAAATCCCACATTCTCTAGCAATAGCCTTTGCAGTGGTTAAGTTGTCTCCAGTTACCATCCGAACAACAATTCCAGCTGACCTACAGATAGCAACAGACTCCTTGACACCAGGGCGTACTGGGTCTTTGATACCCACAATACCTATGCAAGTGTAACCTTCGGAAGGAATAGGGCTTTCGTCTGAGTATTCATTTCCCAACTCCAGGTACGCAAGGCAAAGAGTTCGAAGGGATTCGCTAGCAAACCTTTCAATTGTATCTTTTAAATGATTGGTGGATGCTTCATCAAGGGGAGCAACCACACCGTTTGAGTCTATAAATTTATCACATGCTGCTAAAACTATTTCAGAAGCACCCTTGCAGTGCGCCCTGAGACCACCATTAGGGAGCTCTATAACTACTCCCATTCGCTTCTTTGTAGAGTTGAATGGTTCAACCTTCACAACTTTTGATTTCTCTCGTTTTTGGTGGGAATCTCCACCAAGCAACAGCCCAAACTCTAAAAGAGCAGTTTCAGTGGGAGTTCCTAGTATCTGAACTTTCTTTTCCTCGTTGACAACAACTTCTCCCCCGGTGTTTTTAAATATTGATTCAAGCAAAATACTCTTCGCTATTTCGGGAATTGCTGATCCAAAAGAAGAAGTGCTTTCAGAGCTGCCCACTTCCCTAGTTTCGCCAGAAACGCATGCTTTTACAACAGTCATGTGGTTAGTTGTTAGAGTCCCAGTTTTGTCACTACAGATAGTTGTGCTAGATCCCATTGTCTCACAAGCAGCCAGATTGCGGACAAGTGCCTTATCATTCATCATTTTCTTCATGGCAAAAGCAAGGCTCAGAGTCACAGCTAATGGCAGCCCCTCAGGAACTGCAACTACAACAATTGTAACGGCGATAGCAAAATACTCCAACATTTCCCTAGCTTCATCTCCAGACCAAATCCAGTGGGTTCCTTCTCGAAGCTTACGGTTACATAATCCTTGTACCAGGACAGCAAATGTTACAACAGCAAAAAACAGGCCAATTTTTCCAATGATAGTCGCTACTCCATTCAATTTTACCTGCAATGGGGTCTCATCATCTCCTCCTTCACTAAGAGTAGCCATCAGCTTACCCCATTGTGTTCTCATTCCAACAGTGGTCACGAGCATTTTACACGACCCATCCTGAACTTTGGTTCCAGAAAGGAGAAAAGGATTCACAGCATTCACGTTGACTGGTTCGCTCTCTCCTGTTAAACTTGACTCATTTATTAACACTGAAAACCCTGAAACAAAAAGTCCATCAGCGGGAACCTGATCTCCAATAAAAAGATGAACAATGTCACCAGGAAGTAGATCGTATATTGAGATCTTCTGCCTCACAGCATTTCTGGTAACCTGAACTGTAATCTTCTTTTTCTCCCTATCCAAATCTTTGAACTGCAAAGATTGCTTATAATCACTTGTGGCAGTGACGAACACAACAAGCAGAATGCTCGCAACAATTCCAAGTCCATCGTGGGCACCTTTTGGCCATCCTTCCATGGCTATGCCAACAATAAGAGAGACAAGAGCACAAACACCAAGGATCATAAGGGTCATATCTTGAAGGGCTTCCCACACAAAAACCAAGAAACCTCGGGGTGGCCTCTCATTAAACTTGTTAATCCCATAAATTCCCTTCCTTACATTTAATAAATCCTCAGAAGTAGAAATCCCATCGTTGATTGATGTGGAGAGCTTCTCAGCAATACCCTCCACCTCACCATGAATTTTCAGTTTCTTGACATCATGACCTTCAACAATGGAACCCAACTCATCCGCACAAATTTGAAAACCAGCTTCCTCGACCTCCTTAGGTACAACGTAATCACTAGACAAATTTAAACCTGTCCAAAATAAGAACAAGAGTCAGCTCTTAATCTAAACCCTAAAACACCCCGCCCTTGAATTTGAGTAGCGTAAGGGATTCTCACAATGTATAAACTGAAGAGCAGCTTTTGAAACCAAGACAGCAACTCTGAGCTTCTCCTGCAACAGCACAAAAACCAAAAAAACATCATGAAAATGTGTGCAAGAAGGATCACATAATTTTTACTTTGGTTCTATAGCAAAAAACTTCAAATAAACAGCCACTGATCTAAATCAATCTGCCAGGATCTTTAAAGCAATAAATTAACAAAAAAAAAATCCAATAAGTTAGAAAACAAATATTAACAAAATAAAAATAAAAATCCACAGAAAACTGAGTTGGTAACGACTCCACTTTAGTCGAACACAAATCCTAAATACAAAAAAAAAAAAGTGATGAAAAAAAATCAGATTGAAAAAAAAATAAGAGGACCTGATTGGATCGACGAATAGCCTCAGCTTCGAATCGTTTAGAGAGATTTGCAGTGAAACGGAACCTCCTTTTGCGATTCTTAACTAACCAACAAAGATTCCTCCATCTCTGCAACGCTTCCTCCGATGAGTTCTTACCCTTCACGTCGCCGAAGTTCTCATTCAAGTAGTTCTCCATCAGATGATTATTCCTCCTTGTTTAAGTTTCTTCAAAGCACGAAACCAGCACTAGCAGTGTTTAAAATCTGAAGTACTCCACAGTTCTACCGAGCTACCTCTTTTGTAAGGAATCGATGACAAGAGCTTTCGCGGAATGCACGTCTTGTTGTGCAAGGAGGAAGGTCAAATATTTAAAGCGAGCAGACTTGTTGACTGGAAGAACCGGTAGCTTGCTTTTAAAACCGCGTTGATGGTAGTTTTTCTTCGTTTATTTATGTTCTATTATTTTTGGCGATCTGCGTCGTTGTTGCTGGGGAATAAGTCAGCGCGTTTCTGTCCGGTGTGTTTGGAATCTAATTATTTTTTATTTAAAAATAACTTATTTATTTATTTTAAAAAATATTTTTAATATCAAATATAAAAATAATAATAAATTTAAATAAATAAATAAAATTATTTGAACCACAATATGTTGAATCTAATTCTACTACACATGATTGTTAAACCCATAATGAAAGAAAGTCTAAATAATGTTCAAATCAGTATTAAAATAAATTGAAAACATATTTATTTTATAGATTTAAGCAGTGTAAGATGAAAAGTTCTTCATTCCATATACACTTACAATAGTTAAATACACATAAAATAGCAAACACTTGTTTAAAGTTCCAAGGACAGAGTTGTTTGAAATTGTTTCTTAACTCCAACTAACAACTATTTTGAATGAATTCAAAATAGAGTAACCAACATGGATAATATAGGCACTTGTATATAAAAAACTATCCCTTGTCACCTGTTTAATTTGCGTCTGGATAAACATGTAAATTCAATGGGGATTGTTGATGTGCTAAAGGCCTTCATTAATAGTCCCACAAAAATAATATAAGAGGTGTTTAACAAAGCTTTAATGGTCAATTGTTGGATTGTGCATGTACTGAGAGAGATTGTTAACTACAAATGTAATGCATATTTTTTTATGATCAATAGATATTGAAGGTTACTGGTAATTGTTTTGGACCAATAGGATCAGATAATGCAAAACATTATTTTAATAAAAGTGGGCTAGTTGGAATAAAAGCGAGCACAAGTTTGACATTAATCATGTAAGTTTCAACTAGAATATACAAAATATAACACCTTTGAGATAGAAAAATACCTTGCTGACTTGGGACTACCTCTATACCTAAAAAGTATATATATAATTTCCATGAGAGATGATTGATAGAGGCGAGTTTGAAAAGGGCATGAGTAACAATGTTAATGCTTATGAGAGTTTAGTGTGTTTTATTGGTGCCGAGGATGGTTGCAAGGTCAAGCTTGATAGCCATGAGTGCTAAAGAACATGAAGAAAAAAATAAAAATGAATCGGCCTATAGTTTTGATACCATGTAAGATTAGGGAAATCAAAATCTCGATTCCACGTACATTTACAACAATTAAATATATATACATGATAACAAACACTTATTTGAAATCCTAAAATATAAAGCAGTTTGAATGAAGTCAAAACTATTTTGAATGAATTTGAAATGGAGAAACTATAGAGTTATTACAATCTAATGACTTATGACAATTAGTTTTTATTCAACATCGTGATTCAAACATATGTTTCAAAGTTTCAGATATCTTTTTAGTTTTAATTTTTGCTTGAAATTTTTTGACATGATACGTGTGTATAATATTCGATGCATTTTAAAGCAAAAAAACATTATAAAAAAAAATATTCATCACTCTTAGACCGACCTTTAATGGCTTGGTTTTAGTAATTTGATTGTTTTTGTTAAACTCTATCCAAACATGTTGAATCAAATCTACTATTTTGTTTGTCAAAAAGTAGTTTAGTTATTTATTTAAACTGGACTGATATTTATTAGTGTCATGAAAAACAAGTTGAAAAATAGTTTACGGTGCTTTGACTATATTCATGGAAAAGAAGTTAAAATATAACTTTTTAATGTTTAATTTTTAATTTTTAAAAAAGTTTATTAAAAAAGATAATGACTAAATATGACATTTGAAAAGATTAAAAAGAAATTAGTCTCATAAATTATTTTAAATTAAACATATAAATACTAAAAGAAAAATAAATAATAACAAAAAGAGTGAGGACAACCATTAATATAGAAATTAAATTTTAAAGAGCAAAATTAAAAATATATATATAAATAATAATCAAACGTGTCATTTCTATAAATAACATGACTTTTTTTCTCTCATTAAAGCCAGTATTTGTTGACTGCAAATATTTTTCTCTGTTATCAATTTTTTCAAACATTAGAAAGTAGTTTTCAGAAAGTGTTTGCTTAAGAAAAACGCGGGCTTAGATTTTGTTTTCATGAAAGAAAAAAAAAAAAAAAACATTTCAACCATTTATTGAATGAATTACAACCACACAGTTTTTTTCCGAATCATTTGTTGGCGTGGGTTTGACGACGAGTGGATTGTGCAACAACTTCCCACGCGGTGAGATTAAGAGCAGTTTTCTTTTGCTGAATTTCCATCCAGGTCCCAGTCCCATGCCTGGAAGGATGGGTGGGTCTCTTCTCTGTGTACTTTTACTGGAGTTCCAAGGTTGTTTCGTCGTATGACTGTTTGGTCTGGTGGAAAGGTTGGTCCTTTTTTAAAGTTGTATTTTTTAAAATATTATAGAATAATATATTTTTTGAAATTGATTTTGATTTATTATATTATGATAATCTGAAAATACAAAAATAAGTTAATATAACGCAAAAACAAATAATTTTTTTTCCAATGAAGCTCGCACGAGAGTGGCACTTCTCAATCGAATCTATTTTTCCATGAGCAGTAGCTTTTTAAATTTTATATTATCCATGTCAGAAATGAGCGGATGCCGTGATGGAGATCACGTGGGGTTGAAAATTGAAATGGAGCAGGTAATGCGATCTCCACTTGTTGCTGGGCCATGCCCAGAATTTTAATCGTAGTTGCCAGGAAAACAGAGACCCGCAGCTTCTTTCCCCTGACCCGGCAAAATCAGTGCCCCCCGCCCGAAAGCTATTGAAAATGCCAGGCAATAGGTTTTTTTTGGTAATATAAAAAAGATTATCTCTTAAAGTATTTTTTACTCGAAAATATATTAAAATGATATTTATATTTATTCCATAAAATTTATTTTTAATATAAACACTAAAAAGATTTATTTAAATTCAAAAAAAATATTAAAACTTATCTAAGTTCCACTTCCACTGCTCTTCCAAATTGTCCTGAACATGGGTTCTTGGGACTGGGAATCCACGTCGTTGAGAGCACTTGATTTTTCGGCTCATCGGTTACGAGTCAAAAATAAAAATTAATTGTTTTTCTAAAATGATTTTGAAATGTAACGAGAAACAGGGGTAAGTGGATATGGAAATGTGGAGAAGGTGCGCTGATTTTTGTTCTAAGATAACACCAATTAAATCCAAGTGGTGATTCTGGTGGTTTAAAAAATTGATCTTTATTTTTATAACTTTCTTGATCCAAGTCTCCAAGTTAGCAGAGATTTCATTAGATTCACCGATATCGATGCGAGGGACTTGTTTTTATTAATATAAAGAGAAGTGTGCGTTGTATGGTATTATAATAAATTGCAATTAATTTTTAAAGCGTTTTTTAAAAATATATATTAAATTTTTTTTCTTAATATCAGCCTATTAAAAAATACAAAAATAATTCTGAAATTTTTTTAAATAATAAATAAATTTCAAAAACAAGATTTAATTGTAAAAACAAACATTACATTTCAATATAAAAAAATAGTGATATTTTAATATTTATTCAATTTATTTTAGAAAAAATACAAATATATAGTTGAGAAAGAAGATGAAACTCGTGATCCACCAAAATTAATAATAATATCTCTATATATAATTTTTCCTTTTTAATTATATCTATTTTTATTTAAAATAAAATAACCAATATAATATCATGAAATTTCATGTAAGGAATGTCACGAAAAAAAACTTAATTTCTAGAATAGGTAAGCCTGCTTGAAAATAACCTTGCCAGATAAAAATACAGCTGTAAGTTGCCAAAGGTGCCCATAACTCCCTCACTTTTTAATTGTCTCCCCCTTTTTTTTTTCATCCTGTCCAATTGTTATCCTTTCTTCGTCAGACTTGAAATTGTTCTCCTCAAAAGCTGTTCTTTCATTTGTTTATTGTTGTGTTTTAAAAATATTTTAATTTATTTTAATATATTAAAATAAATATTTTTTAATTATTTATATAAAAAACATATTATAAAAAATAACCATCAATACGATACCTGATAACTTCTTCAAGTGTGTTTGGCATTCTATTTTAGAAGTATTTTAAAAAATAAAAAAAATATATATTTTTATTTTTATTTACTTTAAATTAGATTATTTTTATGGTTTTTTAGATATTTTCATAAAAATAATTTAAAAGAAATTAATTTAAATATTTCTAAATAAAAAATAATTTTATAAGAAACTCTAAAATATTCAAACATGCCGTTCGTCCCCGGACAAATAAAAGAAAAGCTTATTCCAAGGACACACTTATGACCTATGACCAGGCCGTACATGGAAAAGCAGGTGGGCGAAAAAGAGCAAGGGACCGCCGTGTTTGATCCGCGTAGAGGTGGCACAAAGTTTTTTGCTGCTATCAAACATTTTTTGAATAAATTTAAAACTTTTACGTTTATATATATATTAAGTTTATTGACATTGAAAATAATTTTTTTTTAAATATATTATTTATATAATTTTCATATAAAAAATTATCACTACTTACCATATCAACAAGTTAGTAAAAATATTATGTTTCCATTTCTACAATTAAACCATTTCTACTAATAATCGTGTAATTTTCATGAAGTTTTATCTTAGCCCTTTGATGATAAATAACAATAAAAATCAATGCAGAGATAATTTAATTTATTTTTAAAATGTTTTTTAATAAAAAATACAAAATATCTAAACAATTCAAAAATATTTTAATTAAATAAAATATTTATTTACACGGTATTTATTTCTAAATATGTAGACTTTGTACCTGCCAGTTTTTTTTTTTTATGAACCATCCGATTTCTTTCTTTCCAAAAATTCATTCTCTCTTTTTATGTTGCTTATTTAGTTATCCATTATTCCATTTCCATGACTAAACCATCAAATAAAAACTTTTAATTTCCACATTAAAATCATGTTTTATCCATCTCCATTAAAAAATAAAAACAATATTATTTTAATATTTTTATAAAAAAACACTATAACTTCTTCGTCTCCGGAGGAATAAAAGAAACGCGTAGAGGTGGCGCAATTATTATTTTCCTGTTAAAAAGCATTTTTTGGAACAAATTTAAAAATTTGTATTTATATTTCTTATATATATTGAAGTCGAGAAAATCCGACATCTCTTTTTTTAGTTGTTTCGTTATTAATGGCACCTCGCATGGCAATTTAACTAAATATTTTTGAGTTATTTTTTATTCAGCTATACTTTTAATAATATTTTAATTCAATCAATAATAATTAAAAATATTTTTTAAAACAAATCCTTTTCAAATCACGAATATAAAAACTATCATAATGTTAAACAAACAAAGTATGATGAGCACGTTAGAGTTTAGACAGCCATTGATAGGTTTTTTAAAAGCGCTTGTCAGCTCTTGCTTTCGTGCCGAATAAAGCATCATGGAAAAAAAAGAACCCTCTATTGGATTTAACTACCTCTTGAAAGAGTCTACGAAATTGTGGTAGATTTTAGTTTTTTGATATATATATTTTAAAAGTTGATTTCACTTGAAGAATTTGTAAATTAATGTTTTTGAATTATTATTTTATAATTTCCTGGTAGATTTGTTTCAAGATTGTCCAGAAAAAAATACTATCAACCGACTTAAAAGAAAATCGCCACCAAACTTCCAATCAACTTCTTCGTCTCCGGACGAATAAAAGAAAAGCTTATTCCAAGGAACACACGAGTTATGACCTATGACCAGGCCGTACACGGGGATGTAGGTGGAGGAAACAGAACAAGGGACCGCCATGTTTGATTTGATCCGCGTAGATGTAGACATGTTCCGTCTTCATTGTTGTATTTAAAACGTTTCTAATAATAATCCTGTAATTTCCAAGAAGTTTCATTTTCTTCTAATAATCAATAAATAAATATAGACATGCGTATTTTAAATTGATTAAATAAAATAAAAGTTAAAAATATCATACAAGACTACACATGTTAGAGATATCATCTTTAAAATAATAATAATAATACACTTTTGAGAAGATAAAGTCGTGTACAGAAATATAAAAAAATATAAACAAATGAGAATAATCTTGACACAAATTAAATATGCACAACATCGTTAAATATTAATTGAAAAATGTTAAATAAGCAAAAAACAAATCACAAGCAATGAATATTAATTGAGACATAATTTTTTATTTTTAAAAAAAGAATAGATATTAGTTTATAAAAAGCAATGTTATAACAAAAAAAAAGAATAGTATGAATGTTGTGGCTTCACTCATCAAACATGCGACTCAAACCATGAACTCGATTGATTTTAATAAAAAACAAATCCCTTAAATTTATATCCAGCCCAATAAGTCAAAAAGAGTCTAGACTTGTGGGCCTATTTCCTACCAGCACGAGCCCAACATTGATGAGCCCACGAGCGTAGGCACACTTTATTTGTCTGTTTTTTTTTAAAAGAGAATAAAAGACATGCCATTTGTCTTTATCATTTACAAGCCTAGTTTTTGACTAGTACCGTGATACTAGAAAATTAGAGGAGTGACATTTCAGGCTAGAAAACCTTATTTTCAAGCTATCTTAACCCTATAATACATGGTACACACTTTTAGGGTTTGTTTAAAAGTGCAGTTGCAGTTATTTTTTAAAGTATTTTTTATTTAGAAATATATAAAAATGATATTTTTTAAATTTAAATTATTTTTTGACATCAACACATCAAAATAATTTAAAAATATATATAAAAAAATTCATTTAAAAAAAAAAAGAGGAAACAGCGGTTGTACCGCCGTCCCAAACAGCTTCTTACAATACCCACAAATCATTATATCAAATCCAAATACCAAGAAAATGCACATTAATTAAGCCGCGCCTTTAAGTATATTCTATAATAATACAATACAATAACAGTGCAATTAAATTATTTTTGTCAAAAAACATTATTTTATATTTTTTTTAGGTTTTCAAATAATTTTGATACAATGATATTAAAAACAAAACAATATGAAAAGATTATTTTATATTTTTATTTGAAAATCGCTTTTCACCACATTATCAAATCCAAGTTTTTTTCCACCTTGCGTTTTAAAGATGCATTTGCTTTAAAAAAATTATCAAACCAATATTTTTTTAATATGTTCCCAGATAATTTTAATGTATTGAAATAAAAAATACTTTAATATATTTCAAAATAAAATGATTATCTCACTCTACAGTCACTTCAAACATGCAGTATTCCAAGACTGAGCAGCACCTTGCCCGAAGAAACTCGATGAACTCGGCCTCGGTGGATCCATTTCCACTGCACCGGCTACAAGAATGGATCGCTTGGGACCACAATTGTGGGCTCATATCTAGCGAGGCCAGCCCATGTATACAGGCCTGATCACCTGGCCCGAAACCATGACACGCCCTTGAAAGTTAAAAAGGCTTTTCTTGGATTTTTAATAGCACTTCACGCGCCACTCCAAGGAGCCCAGGCTTAACTCCCAGTCATCTCAAGTCCAAACATTAAAAGCATAGTTATCAATTCGAGATTCCTTGCCAGAAGTGTATATATTTAAGCTTCATACATTATCTAACCACAGCAAAAATTAAATATCTATATTTTATTCATCGAATTTCAATCATCTGTGTATATATTCATCATAGAATATATCTATTATTTAATATAAAATAAAATAACAATACTCACACTCAAGGTGTGTGTGTGTGTGTGTGTATGCAGCACATAATAAAATTATAAATATTATACAGATATATTCATGTTTTATTTTTTATTTTATTAGTTAAGCTCCTTAAAAAAACAAAAAACAAACATGAATGTTATCTCTAATGTTTAATTTTAAAATCTAAACTTTGATATTTTTTTTCAATTCAGGTTTATCCGCATCGAAGCTGGTATTAAATTACCATCTCCACACAAGCTAATCAAGCTTTTCGGTGAACAATTTAACAGAATCCAACTGAAGTTTGTCTGTGTACGGACAAGTTACTACTTAAGGTAGATTCATGTAGATAATGTAGTGGTTGAAAAACGGCAGGATTTTCCAGCACTTCGACAGGTGTGGAAACAAGATAAGAAGATGATAATGCAAGAGAGCCGACAGAACAGTTAGCAACAGGAAGAGGATGATAATTAATGGAATCCCCACCAAAATAAATACATGAATTAAAGTTTATATATGATGAACGCCTGTCAACGCACGCGTGAAAGCCAATCCAATCACATATAGTTTTCTTGGAATTAGTGTTGGGAAAAAATAATTTACACGACCTCACATCGTGAATGTGAACTGTCATTTTTTTCCTGTTTCCCGTGGGATTTATTTATTTTATGAATTCTAAAAATTAATTTATTTTCATTAAATCTTCTTAGATTATTGATTGTGCAATTTTAATGGAATGAACACTAATCAATTCTAATTAATTTTACACGCGAGCTTTCTGTGTAAACATGAGTGGAGGCCGGAGCTCCTTCTTAGAAATAGGAGTCGAAGAGAAGTAAATAAATAAATATTAAATTAGATTCCAGTAGACGACAGTTCTCTTTTTGCCTAGGACAGAAGTGACAAAAATAGTAAGCATGTAAAGACGTCCAAGGTTTAGGGAAAACTCTCGTATTTTACGAAACAAATTTCCAAATCTCTTGAAAGAAACTCCATCAGCACAAATTATGGTTTCTCATGATCAACACTAGACCCACTATCAAGTATCAACCACCCAGATCTTTTAAGTGACTATTTAGGATTATGATTGAAATTATCTTTAGAAATATTTTTTTTATATTAAAATAATATTTTTTATTTTCTTAAAAAAATATTTTTAATATCAGTACATAAAAATCATCTAAAAAATCTATTTTTTAATTTAAAATAATAAATAAATAATTTTTTTATAAAAATATTTTTAAAACACAGTGAAAAACAGACAGAAAAAAAAGCACAAAACACATTGCATGTATTCAACTTATCCATGGACATCAAATCATTGAAGGTAAAAACACTAAAGCCACCTTCTATGGCAGGAACCCATAATTGGAGTGGCATAAAAGAATCAACACGCGTGCCTAGAAAAGAGAAATTTAGACTTTTCTTTATTTTAACAAGAAGAGATATCGCAACAGAAGAGGATGATAGGGGATAGTGTGTTTGTGTGTGCGTGGGATATACATGTCCTGAAATGATGATGTCGAAATTCACTTGTAAATTGTAATAATCTCCGGTGTAATGATGTAAGTGTGTATTTTATATTATGGTAGCTTTAAAATAGATTTGAAAAAAAAACCCTATAAATTGTATATATTTTTTCAATCATGGTTTTTAAAAATAATTTTTAACAAGATTCATGTAAAAAAGTGATGTATATTGATCAACTAAATGTTTTAAAATATATACTTGAAGCAAAACACAAGAATTAGTATTGTGATGCATAATGTGTTTTTGAAAGTGTTCCTCGCTTGGAATGCATTAACAAAAATCAATATGTGTGTATATGAATTTTGGCATAAATACATCATGAAATACTAAAAAATATCAGTTTAATATTTTTTACAATAAAATTCCAAAAAAAGTTACGGCACCAATCAATCACAAATAGAGACATTAGGTATGCTCCCTTTATTTTAAAAAAAAAATCAAATTTTATTGATGATTTCAAAACTCTATTAAACATATAAAGTCTTGCATGAAAAGACTTTCATGAAGAGAGACATACAGGAAAGAAAAAAGATGAGAAGCCTTTTTTAGGAGCACCAAGACAATAACGTATAAAAAACGTTGTAAGTGATGTATTTTGATTTGTGTTTTGAAAGTGTGGTTGATGTTATTTTAAAAAAAAAAAATTGAAAAATATTACAATAGTGTTTTTATTTTTAAAAAATAATTTCAACACTAGCTAATTAAAATAATCTAAAAATATTAAAAAACTTAATTTAAAATAAATAATTAAAATTTTAATTTATTTCAAAAACAGTTTTGAAATATAAATATAAACAGAGGCCATGTGCAATATCACTTCTCTTGAAATACGATGATGCATGGAACTTCGCAAGACCCGGCTCGCATGGGGGCATGGCTTGAGTTCAAGTCTCTGCGCGGCGTACGAGTGATGCTTGTAGGAGATGATAACAGAGAAACATGAAAGCGGATGGTGAATTTTTCAATGAAGTCTTTTAATTTTTATACTGTTTCATTTCAACGGGAGGCAATTTCCAATCCCCTTTGTCGATCTCTATCCTCGTAAATTTTTACGTTATTTTTATCATGATTATTTTTCATTAAAATATAGGATATTTTAAATATATGTTTAATCAATGTAATAAAAACAAATTAAAAAATGCGCACATTATTTTAAATGTATACTAAAAACTACTACCAATTAAATCCGAGGTCTTGGACGAGGTGGAAAGGTGGTCTATACTCTATAGCTTAGCCAACCTCTGTTCGCTTCTTTGTTTTTTTCAGGGCATAAGCCAGCGGGCTGTTTTCCTTATAAAAAATATTTTTGAAGTATGATAAGTACTCTTTTATTTTTATTTAAAAAAAACAAGTTTAATAATTTGATATGATTTTAATTAAATAATAATAAAATATATAATAATATCAAACAAACATTTATATATAAAAACAAAACAGTAAAATAAACAATCACGGGGGCACAAAATTGAAAAAAGGAAGATAATTTTTTTTTCAAATCAACCTAAATAATGTCATAAACATGTAATATAGATAATAAAATGCCAGTCAACCCATGATAATCTGCAAAATTCATAATCCAAATCATGAGATTTATATAACTCCTTGAAAAAACCAAAAAAAAAACACGTGTTCATTTTTTTTAAACAAAAGAGAAACTAATTTTGAATAATAAGATGAAAAAACAACTAAAACAAACTTATTGACCCACATCAATTGTTTAAATTTGTGACTGAAAAATAAATGTTAAAGAATGAAATGGGAAAAACAAACAAAACAAAAGGATCTAAAATAAAAAAAAAGGATAAAAAAAAGGATGGGATTTAAAAGTTTTTGATTGAAGGATTATATTTAAAAAAGAAACTCGATCCTGGTAGATTTAAGGCAACGTTAGGTCATTGGTTTGAGGATCAATTGAAAAAATAATTTCATTTAGACAAAAACAATTCAGGAAAAATAATCAAAGGGTTTATGCCGCGATCAAATATATCAAAAAGTCAATCCGAGACATTTCATAGATGAATCCGCAGGAGTATGATATTGCTACAGTGCCTTGACAAGAGAGAAGCACTGGATGCGACCACATAAGATCCAGGCTCAATTCCAGAACTTGTTTCTTCAGGTCATCTACCTGATTGTACATGCTGTAACCAAAACATTAGTTATACATCCCTTCCTGTCCCTGCTTTCCACGTCAGCCATCCCTAGCCAGACAAGGTCTGAGAACAGGAGTGGATTCTATAATCTATATTGTGAAGAAGATTGGAAAGGGTTTAAGATAAGATAAGCCCTGTGACTCATCCAACCCATTACAGACTCCATGGAAACTGACTTCCACAATGCTGTAAGATCCATCAGTATGTATATAGCTCCTTCTTCCTCTCTCTCTCTCTCTCTCTTCACGCGCGTCATTGTTGGCCACATCAACAGTTTATCTGCGACCTTTTCACCCTGTCGGCCTGTCCTCGCAGATTAATGGAACTTGGAAGCCTGGGCATACTGTTCTAGCCTGGCCTGCCTTGATATGGGCTCACGCTGTTTTGATTGCTACACATGGCTGTTCATCTCGCGGGTCCCTTGACTTCAAGAGTCTCCTTCCAGCTGTGTAATCGAGGATCTATTTAGCCAGAAACGAGGGCAAAAATAGAGGGGGGATGCGCATAAAGATATGAAGGGCATGCTTCTTTTTTTTGCTGCAGATCCATATCGGTTTTTGTTAAATAATTACATTATATTTGACTTAATGAGGAGATAAGATTGCAGAGCTGCTGAAGATTATATGATCTGATAGAGCATTTCAGTGGATTAATCATGTCCTGGGATTTTCCTGGTCGCGTGATGTGCTCTTGTATGCCACGAGTTACGATCAAATCTGTCGACAGAACTATCTCCTGCATCGATTACTCATAGTTGCATGCTCCTTGTCTCTTCTGTACAGAAACCCCACACGCGAGGTAGCTATCAGGAGCAGTAGAAATGAAAATCGTGCCGGGACTAAGCCACACGTGTGGCTCTTAAGATATGGTGAAGAAAACCTGCATTTTGTGGATGAAGGAAGGCTACGCCGTTGAATCGGATTCTGATAAATATCATTCCCCAATTGCCTTCTAATTCACAGGAGGAGATATTCTGTATGAAACGTCGTTCACACTCAGCTTGCTGCGAGGCACTTTGCAGAATCTCATGATCGACAAAAAGACATCTATCTAGAAGAAACCGACTTATTCCTGCCCTCACCTGGAGTACATTTTAAACTGATAAGTAATTATACAGCATCCTGCTTTAGGATTGTGTCTGATATAATTTTGTCGTCACCTGCACCAACATCAGCAGCACTGTTATGGTCCTAAGCTCGTCCCGTCTACCAGCTGGCATTATTGATAATCAGTAGTTCAGATGAGTATGATCTTCATAGCTGGCACGGGCTCTCCTTCTCCAGCAAATTTTCTTTGGGGTGTGTAGGGGAGTTTAAAAGTATTTTTTTGAAAAAAATTAAAAAAAAACTATTTTTATTTTTAATATTTTTAGATAATTTTGATGTGCTGATGTCAAAAATATTTTTTTATAAATAAAAAAAATATCATTTTAATATATTTTTAAATGAAAAATATTTTTAAAAACACACTTCTAATTAATATAATAAAATAATACAAAATCACGATTTTACACGGGTAAATTTCCCATTATTTTTACAAGGGAAAACATTAAAAGGAATTACTAAACCTTGGTGCTTGTCAGCAAAGTGATAAACTCTCACTACTTAAAACTCGAACCGACAAGTCATCAATTCTTCAATAACACGGCTAGAAAAGCAACATGTAAACAATAAATATTAATAAAAAAAAAACTAAAAGAAAAGGGGACGTTAAATTGCCTCTCGAAATTAAATTTTTTTTTGTTAGTTAAGAATTGAGGTTTTTTTATTTTATTTTTAACTGGGTTATTTTAGATTAATGAGTCAGCCCACGATTTTGATGAGTTTAATTTAGTTAACTAGAGTTATTTTTTTCTTTTAATTTTATCTTTTAATGATGGGATGATTAAGAATTAAGTTTTATAATTTATTTTTATTTCAGTTTTACAAGGTTATTTTCATTTCAAGACTTGAGTCATGGGTTTAGTTGGCTAACGGTGGTTGACTATTTTTTTGTGTTTTTTAATTGAGTTTTTTTTTTTAATTTTATTTTTCAACACCAAATTGATTAAAAGCTTAGTTTTATAATTTGTTTTAATACTCTTGGGTTGTCTTGGTCTTGTGATTCTAATAGTGATCTGGTAGATTGGTTTGGTTTATTTTTATAGGGTTTTTTAATTGATATTTTTTAATTTCATTTAACAATGATTTTTTTAGAAATGGATTTCATGATTATTTTTATGTAATTATCATGATTTTATAAATCAATATATGAATTAGAGGTTAACCTATATAGATTCAAATCAATTCAATATATTATTATTTTAATATTTATCAAAACAAATTATCTTAAATATTTATTTTGAATCAAGTTATGTTTTTATATGTTATTCAAGCTATATTTAAACTTACCAAAAAGCAATTCATGTTAGAATATCCTGAATTTGTTTTTTAGCTATAAAAAAACTAGTAATAAGAATATTTTTACAGTTTTTTTGTTTTAAAAAAAAAACAAGATAACTCGGTTGCCACAGAGCATGTGACATTAATAATCTAGTGGGAACAATGGCAATAGCACTAGTTTTTATCCATTGTCAAATCAAAGAAGCAGATGGATTGAATATGACGGGGAAGAAATCTGCATATATTATTCTTCCTTTAAAGGATTTGGGGCAAGTCTAACAACAATGCCACAGGCAGGTCGCCCAGCTATGTAAGGATTCTCCACTTAGTTCCTTGACAACATTGTTTGTTTATACTTTATATATATATATATATATAACAATTCTGATTTTAGGATCTTTGTCCCAACTCAGCTCCAAGGTAGTCAAAATCGAGATTTTAACACGGATTGGAAAGGGCTCCGAAAAATCGGATCGTAAAATCGTAGAAAGATCGTAAAATGTCTGTACAAAAATTATTATTTTTAATTATATTTAAATTTAAAAAATGAATTTAAATATAATTAAATATTATTATTTTTATTATTATTATTATTCTACGATTTTTCTACGATTTTGAACGATTTTTCTACGAGTTTGACCGGTTTCGATTTTTCTTTCCGGTCCAACCAGGTTTTCGGAGCCAACTCGCAAAATCGTATGATTTTGCGAGTTGGCTCGCGATTTTGACTACCTTGCTCAGCACACACATATTGATTTGAGATTTATATTAAAAAACTACAACCATACTTATTAAATCCGGCCCATAATTTAATTTAAAATTAAAAGATATTATCTTATACAAATTTTAAAAGTTTGTTTGGAATTATGATAGATGTTTTTTTTTTAATATTTTTTTATATTATAACATCAAACAATGTAGAAATAACAAAAAAAAATTCTAAAAAAATACTTTTAAATTGTATCTGTAAAACACCCCTAAGAAAAACAATTTCTTTCTGGTGATAATCTAAAAAATGTAACTAGAGAATTTTGTGACAACCGTACCAATCCACGGGTGGATCGCTTATGATCTGTCCCCAAAAAAGTGACTCGCAACACTATCCTACATTTCGTGTCCTGACATGTACGGCCCACACAGCTATATAAATATCACTTATCCATGCTTGCAAGCCAGTACACCGTGGCACAGCTACGCCTACACAGCCCCACTTCCTTGACCTTCATACATGTACCAGCCATTGAAGAGAGTGACCGCTCCATCCTCCCTATATCCAATAGCATCTTTCACTCGAAACCCTATTTCTCACCCCTCTCTCTCTCTCTCCTCATAAATGGGCAGCCTCATCTTAGACGCTCTCAATGTCCGGGTTCAGGGCCAGGGCGAGAAAGTTCTGGTCTTTGCCCATGGAGTTGGCACTGATCAATCCGCTTGGCAGCGCATTCTCCCCTTTTTCACGCCATACTATCGTGTAGTTCTCTTTGATCTTGTTTGTGCTGGTAGTGTCAATCCTGATTATTTCAACTTTAGACGATGCACCAATCTGGAAGCTTATGTTGATGATCTGCTCAACATTCTTGACACTCTTGGCGTTGATCGGTGCTTTTATGTGGGACACTCTGTTTCTGCTATGATCGGTATACTGGCATCCATTAGACGTCCGGAGCTCTTCAGCAAGCTAATTCTCATCGGAGCATCACCGAGGTAAGAACTTCATATACCCAATCACTAGCTGCTGTACCCAAAAAGCTGTGTTCTTTTCTAGTCTTTAAAAATTGACTTGATATTGTTGCGTGTGCTTGTGCGATTAATCAACGGTAAAAATTGACCCGGGTTTTTTCTTGACATTTTACGCCATCAGGTTTCTGAACGATGAGGATTACCATGGAGGATTCGAGCAAGAGGAAATAGAGTCTGTTTTTGAAGCAATGGAGGCTAATTACGAGGCCTGGGTCAATGGTTTTGCACCATTAGCAGTGGGAGCTGATGTACCAGATGCTGTCAGAGAATTTACTCGGACCCTTTTCAACATGAGACCAGATATTACGTTATTTGTGTCGAGGACCGTTTTTAACAGTGATCTAAGAGGGATACTAGGCCTAGTCAAAGCACCATGCTGTATAATTCAGACATCGAAGGATGTTTCTGTCCCAGCATCAGTGGCCGAGTATTTGAAGAATCATTTGGGCGGCGAAAATACGGTGGAAACATTAAGAACTGAAGGGCATTTGCCCCATTTAAGTGCACCGGCGATGCTGGCACCGGTCATCAAGCGAGCCCTTTCCCGATGAGTGGTTTTTTCTTGTGCGTGGGTTGGAGGCGATGAATGGGCTGGGTTGCTGCTGGTATAGCGCAGCAGTAAAGAGTGGGGTAAAATGTTGACGCCTGATGAATAATTTGTGGACGGTAGTCCTGAGATTCTTAAGAAAAGGATAAGGTTGGCCACGTGATAGTCACGTGATGATGTATGCTACTTTCTCTTCCTCTTTTTTTGTTTTTTTCTCTTGCCTTGTATCTTTGAATTGGACGAAAGCGAGTCGAAATGCAATTAATGCTTCTGCTTAGGGTCCTCTGAATTTTCCAAATTTTGATTTTTGGCTCCTTAAGCAAGAAAAATCGCTGCATATATGCGTGAATCTCTTATGAGGGTAACAATTCAGTGTTCGATGGCCAAGATCCAAATCATGAATGGCCCACCACTTGATTTGTCTTTAGCTAGCGAATTTTTCTATCGTTAATTAGCATGGAGTACAATTGCTGAACTCTTTGATTCGGAAGGATGGTTTGAGAAATTTGGAATCTTGATTTTAACTCGAGAGTAAGATTTATAATTGAACAAACTCTCGATTAAATATTTTATTTATTTTTAAAAATTATTTTTTATATGAGTACATCAAAATAATCTAATAAATTAATTTAAAGTAATAAATAAATAAATAAATAATTTAAAAATAAACGCTTTTAAAATGTTTATAAAAAGGCAATCAATACCTAACAATGAAAAAATCAATTTTGCATAGCGTTAAAGAATGGCTTGGGCGTGTTCTCCTTTTCCCCCTGCTAAGAAAGCTAAAAAGATTTCCCAGCCACTAGCCTCGCAAATCGCAATCCCTTACGTGCAAATTATTTCAAGACACTGTAAAAGTTATAAACGAAAATGAAAATGCTATAAATACCTTAGATAAATAAAGAAAAACCTTTTCCGTGTCAAAAGAATGTGTTTTCTATACATATAGTGTTAGTCGAGATGTACACGCCAAATATTCTATAATAAATAAAATTCGACAGATCTTCACAGAATTTTCCAATAAAAAGAAAAGGCGAGGGGAACAAGACGGAAAGCATGGAACATGCACGCAAACAACGATAGGACGCCAGGCGTGGAAAAAGCATGCCAGCATTTTATGCTTCCATAAACTTTAGCAGATGCCAACTTATTCCTGCCTCACAGTCGTGACTGTTCAAGATGGATGAGCTCCACATGTTGATTCGGAAAATTCAAATCTCATTATTTCATTTTTAATGCCGTTTCTTGACAAACGAAGTCTCCATCGACTCGGCAAGTGGGGTCTTACTCTAGCGGTGTTTCATTCCTCTATACCAGGGATTAAGTTCCACCATGCACGCTTATCACCCCGCGGTGCCTTACATGCTCACTGGGTTTACAGGATGTTCAGTGACTTAAAGGATTAGTTGTGGTATGCGTAAGCTGACCCGGACACCCTGATTATATGTATAGAAAAAGTCTCCATTGACTGGACAAGATATTTATCTACTAAAATTCTAAATATTCAATTAGCTTAATTAAACATGATTAGATCAGCATTTTTTTAAAAAAAACTACTCCGAGATTATTTATTTATTTTGTTTTTAATAAAAGAGAGAGAGCCCAGCAGGCTCTAACCAGGACTCTATTGCTATGTGTTTCAGCTCTCGAGGATTCGAATAACTCCGATTAAATTATGAATGGTTCGAGCGTGGTTGCGTATACTTGAAGCTACCTCGGCTTCATTTCTGCCGAGTTCGGAACAGATAGAGAAGTATATACTCGTATTTCCAAGAGGCTCCAGCATAAACTACTCCGATCTTTCTTTGATTTTTATTTTCCGTAACAAGATGTAAAATCAATCAAAAGTCATAGCTATAGGTTATGGCTGTGATATCTTTCCCGGCATGAGAATATGTTTTAGATAACTATCTTGTTTTGCTGTAGTTTTAGAATCGAATATTTTTATTTTAAAAAATAAAAATTAACCTAAAAATTAATTATTCGAGAAATATATTTTAATTTTACGATTTTATCTTTGTCCCATTTACAAGACATGTTTCTTGTCTTTATATGTCCATAAATTATGTAGAATACCGATCAAATCCAATCCTATGAACATGTCTGATCTGAGATTAATAGGTTTAAATAGAAAAAAAATGACAATTTCCGGTTGTCAGTGGAAAGAAAAACATGTAAAGGGGGTCAAAATCTAAACCCGGGGAGATTATTTTAACCTTGAGCGGCAGGGAGGGAAGTTTTTTTTTTTTTTATTGTTTTTTATTTCTCGGAATTATAACTCATTTTCTACATCTTGTTCATCCTAGAATTTAATAAGCCTTATCTTCTTCTTCTTCTTTTCTTTTTTAATTCAACGACACCAATTAATAAGATTGATTTTTAACTCTCTACTGTAATATATATATATATATATATATATATATATAAAGGTTTTCATCCGTTTGATTGCACAAGTACTAGTTCTTCTCCATTATCTGACCTCTTTCCAAACGCAGATTTTGAGATGAAAATTGAAGTGGCTGTCTGCAAGTACTAGGGCCCGTTGATGGGCCCACGGGATAGCCCAATGTAAACATGAAATAGGATGATTGGGCCTTTTTGCTAACAAGGGTAGGAAACAGTGTTGATGAGAAGATATCCAATGGTCTCGAAGCAGAAGGAAGTTTCAAATTATCGGCAGCCTGGTTCTCCACTTCTCATGGGCCCTGAAGCCACACCAAATCATAGGGCGGGACAGAACCCGGGACCCCGTGATGGTGAACTCGTCTTTGTTTGTCTTCCGAAAGTTTACTTGGAAAAAACAAAAGTTTTATAGAAAAGAAATCCAAAGGTTCATGCTTGGTCTCTTAACTATTATATTAACAACTACATGATTTAAACCTAAAATTACTGGTAATAAACTTTTTAATTCTAAATTATTATCACTGGGCTATATTGAATGATTAATTAGCTGAGATACAGAGTAGATTGGACCTCACGTCACGTGTTATGCAATTGAGATTTCTAGTTTTCATGGGCCTACAACAGCCTGCTATCCATGACAGGTTTTGATCACCGAGGGAATGCTATTTAACATCCTGCATCGACCACGTTGTCGTATTTATTGTGCTCGGAGACGGCATCGGTTATTTTTAAAATTATTTTTATTTATTTTAAAATTTATTTTTAATTTTAGTGCAAAATGTTCCAGAAATATTAACAAAAATTAATTTGAAACACCTTTTGCTGTAAAGCGGTTCGAAGGAGTTTTAGAGCCATGATTTTAGTATTGTCAACTACGATTATCTAGAATTAATAACGATTTATTTTTGCATTTGAAATGTGTTTTTAAGAAGAACAAAAGAATTTATTTATTTTATATTTTAAAATGATTTTGATATACTAATATTAAAAATAAAAAATAATCGGGTACACACAGCAATGGATAAATCTCCATCTACACTCAAGGTGTTGTCACATGGCAACTGTTCCCTTTCACCAATTGACATGTTCCCACCCCAGCTATGACCACGTTCTCAACGCCACGAATCCAGATTCAGTGTCCTGGAAAGAGTTAATAATAGATATCCTCCATTGATAAAAGACTGTTTATGAGTTCATTTTAAAATTTTTATTTTATTTATTATATTTTAAATGGTTTTTATATTAAAAATATTTTTAGAATCGGTAATAAAAAAATTATTATTTTGATAAATTTTTAAATAAAAAATATTTTAGCAAATAATCTTTATCACAGACCCAACAAATATCAAGCCCTGGGTGATAAAAGAAAATAAATAAATAAATAAATGCTTGTGCAAATATAAGAATCCCGATATCCTTTTATATATTCGTTTAAGTAAGTCAGAAATTGAGTGATAAATTCATATATTTGAGTCGAGTCTAAATAAATATATATGCAAATTATTAAATCCTGTATTTTCAGAATTGTTAAATACAGAACCTCCACTCATATACAAGTTCAATATTCTGATAAACCCATAGAGGATCATTTTAGATTATTTTTATATTCTGATAAAAAATATATATTTTTAATATGTTTAAGAATAATTTCCTTAAAAAATATAACTCTAACTACACTCTCGAACAATTTTTAAATCAATTTTGAAACCGGAATTTGTATTACAGCACGTGGTTGGATACCAAATTGCTCTTGTAGGATCTAGATTTTAACTCGTTTAAACTCTTTTAATTATATTTTATTCATGGTTTAATCATGTGAGCAGGTCGTCTTTTTAAAAATAGATCCACTTCTTTGAATAAATTAACAGAACAAATTGATCTAAAATAGTTTTATTTCCCCTGACAATGTCCTCATCGACCTAGACATGCACCTTCCCTCGCCCACTGGCTCATAATTTATATATTAAATAGAGTCGAGAACCTCTCTGATTGAGCAACAGAGGTTGTTCCCTCAAATTAAAAAATGGAACTCGAATAATATGCTCTTCCACTCACCATTAACCAATTGAATTTCTTACCGGGGTGTCCTGATGGCCCGAGCACTGGTTATGTTTCTTTTAAAACTAACGCATCCAAACAATTAAAATATAAAATAACTCGAAGCAAAAATAATTTTTTTTTTTTTGTAAAATACAGTTTGTACGACCACACCAAGCAAACAAACAGTTACTAAATATCTCCCGGAACAGTAGTTATATAAATAGCTAAAGCTGCCATGAAATCAGCCAGGAAAAGAACAGGATTGTTGACTCCTGTGCTCCCTTTATTTTCCCAGTCCATGTCAGCTCAAGCGTCGACATCAGCGAGGAAAATTGAACCTCTCGAGTTGGACAAATTTCTGGGTTAAGAAGAATACAGCCCGAGGCATCTCTGCTTTTCTATTCGGTCGAATAAAAAAAGCTTCACCTCAGGTTCGGGTCCGTTTGTCCACGTCCGCAGTCTGTAAAACTGTGTTTCAAGTAAAAAACAAATTAAAAAATAATGTTTTTTTTTTTTTAATTCGAATACTAGCAAATCGAATAGAAGATAAACCAGCACCAAATATTAAAACAATATTTTTAAATGATTTTGACCAGTTGATAATTATTAAAAAATATTTTATATTTTATTTTTTTAAGTGCACTTAGCTTGAATAACATCAAATTAATTTCAAAAACTATTATTTTAACATACTGATATTAAAAAAAAAAACATAATTTAAAGATAAGATAGGTTAGAAGACATAAGACTAGACTGAACTTTCTAAATTAGGTAATAGTTACGCCTAATACCAACCAATAAACAGGAAGCTTGATGAAATGGAAAAAGTGTCCGGTTCAAGAAATTAACATCACTTGGAAGAATTTCAAGAAAGACATGATGGGGTTATTAGGAAATCCTGAAAAGAAAAAACAAGATGTCAGTATTGGCCATCAGGGCATCGAATATGGGACCCAGATAAAGACACCATGACCAGTGTGATCATAACTAAGGACTCGATGCTCACCATTTAACAAACAAAAAGATGCCTCGAGGATTTTAATCTCCTTATATTTTTAAAGAAATAGGATGGATTTAAATAACAAAAAGATGTTTTATGTTTTATTATTTAAATACAATATTTAAGTATTTACATTATTTTGATTTTCTTCGTATATTGGATTATAATCATTCAATTTAAATTTATTAGATGTAATATAGTGATTATATCCTCTTATAAATATATAGAAAATCCACACAAGTGATGATTTGATCTCCAAAATCAACTTTTATTTGAATATAAAGTTCCTTACGACTCTCGTCCACGAGTTTCTCGTGGAATGGTTCCATAGGAAGCACTAACGACTCTTCGAGACTTTTCTCCCCCTCGACATGCTTGCTTCTGCTGCTACTTTAATCACACGTAACAATGGATTGTTATTTTATTTTATTTTTCAATCTATACCCTCTTTTTTCTATTTCCTTCAAATTTTTTTTTTTTTTTTTTATCAATTTAGTTTTTAATTTTTTTTCCTTGTCTAACTTATCTGTTTAACATTCAAATCATGAAAATTTCATCATATACTCTTTCAATTTTATCCTCTAATTTATTTTACTAGTCAATCAAGTCAAATAGAATCATATAAAATAATATAATTCGAGGATATGCAATAAGTTAAATCAAAATGTTTTATTTCTTATCAAAATAATTTTATTTTCAAATTTAATAACAACATCAAATAATAACTCATAATCTAACTATATTTTGCCGTGCTAAAACAACTGATACAAAATTGAGCCACCTCACACAATCGAGACTGCAAACTAGTCCCAGTCTAAGTGAAATATTCAACGATAAAGATCAAACAACAATATCAAAACCAGCAAAGGAAAACCCGAGTCTAGACCCAAACCCAGACCGCTAATCACATTTTTTTACAAGCTCTGAGTTGCTAAGATATTTACAGTTTGTTTTTTTCCTTTTAAAGCTATGCATTGTTTGATTGTATGATTACACCTGGGCATGTGGCTGGAACACTCATCCTGACACATCTGACGTTCTGCCAACGGCGGCGTTGCCGGATCTTGGTTGCCGCAGAAGATCTATTAATGTCTCCGCCTGTCCACAATCACCCCACACATACCGACACCGAAACCCATTAACAACAATGCAAAGAGTAAAAAAATAAAGACAATGACAGGCGGAATAATGTTTATTTGATTGGAATAACGTGATTAATTTCAAACTATAAATTAGAAACTCGGGACCTAATCAGGTAGAGTTTCATTTTAAATCAGTAATCCAGGGCTAGATGGTTATCTCGGAAAATTCCATATCACAAGATTCGAATACCTAAACCAGATCTAATAGCTATATAAAAAACTCATAAAGTTAAATATTTAGAGATAAATGACGGGAAAAAGTGAGCTAGGAGAAAATAAAAACCAATTTAATTCCACAGAAAAGAAGAGCGCAGTTAAAGAAGTGACTGACGTGGCAAAATAATGATCGACTACCTTCAAAAAGATAACCACCAAAACGACATTGATTTCCAAAACAAGCATGCCACGTCAGTTGCAGCGGATGCAGCAGACACGACTCGGTCATGAACAACCGGAGATTTAGAATTAGGCTCACCTTCTGCTTGGCGCGATTGGTGCCGGACTGTGTTAAAGCCACCAACGGCGGAATCGCTCCTTCCCGAGTCACCATAGCTCGAAACACTAGATTATCTTCACAAATCTGCAACAATATCGACACCGCGATCTCCTTTTGCCTCTGAGTCCCGACTTCAACAATTTCTACCAGAACTGGAATCCCTGCTTCCTCAACAACAGCGGTTTTAGCTTCAGGAACCGTAATCAACAGGCTCAAAACGAACGCTGACTTATCCACCATGTTAGACCCGAAATCAGCCATTAATTCCACTAGAGGTTTCATGATCCCAGCTTGGACGGCCCTGATTTTATTTTCCTTGACTGAGCATAACGAATACAGAGCAGTTGCTGCGTCTTTTTTCCCGCGAAATGCTCCGGTTGCGAGGAGGTTTATTAGCATTGGAATCGCTCCTGACCGGCCGATTGCGACTTTATTCTCTTCCATTTGTGATAAACGAAGTAGAGCGCACGCAGCGTTTTCTTTCGCCGTCGATGTACCGGTTTTCAAAGCCCTAACTAATGGTTTGATCGCGCCTGATGAAGCTATCAATTCTTTATTCTCGTCACAGAGTGATAGATTCAAAATCGCAGTGACGCCGTACTCTTGAAGCTGAGAATCAGACGACAAAATTAGCGAAATTAGGGGCTTGATTGCACCAGCTTTAGCGATTTTGAAGCGATCGTTTGGTTTGTTCTTGGCGAGGAGTCTGATCTCCATGGCTGCTTGTTTTTGCTCGTCAATCGAACAGGACTCTAGACCCGATACCAGCTGGCAAATTAGATCATCGGAATTCTCAGCAGCGCAGGCTAGTAATAACCTTCGATTTTGAGACGACGCCGTTTGGAACTCCCCTGATCTGTCGCTGTTACAGTCGCTGAAAGCAGAGGAATCGTCATTAACACTCAATTCACTAAAGCTCTTCCCCATATACTCGAAACTCCCAGAATTCTCCTTCTCCATAGCTATGATTCTGGTTTATAAATTCCAGTTGGATGATGATTGGTCCGAAATGGATATCTGGGTAGGGTTGGTGGTGACTTGTGTTTGTCTGGGGACACTGGAGAGAGTTGTATTATTTAAGAGAGGAGGGAAGGTTCTCATGAGCGCGGAAGAGATGATAACACCTGGACGAGCGGGCGGGCTGGCGGGCGGGCGTGGGTCCTTGGAAGGTGGGCTGACACGTGCATACTATTGACCACACCAAATCGTAGTCCGTCCGAGCATGTGCAAAGGATCGCTCTTTAAACGCGTGCATGGAAGGCTCGCTGTTCGATAAAGCTCTTCGGACGGTTTTTTTTGGTTGAAAATAAAGGTATCGCACGCAGTCCTGCTTTTTTTTTTTTTTAATAAAAAAATATTTTTGTTAGAATTTAATTTTTGTTAAGTTTAAATTAATTTTTAGTGTATTTGGAATATTTAATTATGTTAATATCAGAAAACAAAATTTAGAAAATACTCTAATATATTCATAAAAAACCACTATCATTCTATTAAAAAAACCACTAAAATTAAGTTAGAATGCTTTTTTTGGTTTGCTCTTTCTTTACATCTAGTCGTGGCTCTGTGTTTTATATGGTGTGATATGGTCTATGTTTTCCTCCAGTAACGTGTTTAAAAATATTTGATTGATCAATATAATTTTGTTATAGATATTTAAAAAAAATAAGAAAAAAAACTATAATTTATAATTGTTTTTTTAAATTACAGCTGCAAAAGCTATCATAAAATCATATATATATATATATATATATATATATATATAAAATGGTTATGAATATTGATCATGAAATCTAGCTTGATGGTTTGATTTATGGATATTTGTCAAAAATAAATTATGAAAAATATAAAAGTAGATTCATATCGTGAAATCATAAACACTGTCACCAAATCAACCGTGAACAATGACATCCTTGTTTCTTCCTCTAGCTTCTGAGGCGCAGAACCTCTCGGCCTCTGTCCACGAAATTAATTGCTACTTCTATCTATAATAGTCCAAGAATACAAGTCCAAATACCCACATACACAAACAGAAGATTCAGAACAACAATTCAATAAATCGAGTCGAGAAATAAAATCGTTAAAGCAACTTCTCGGTCTTTTCTCGAGGTCAATGGACGTCGTTGCTGCTGTGTCTATGAACTCCAGAAAAAAACATTTCTAAACAAAAATTAATTTTTCAAATCAACCTCAATCACCAAACATATCTTGTATCTCAGTGGCTGGTGAAGAGCATGTTGTCGTATATGGAAAAAAACAAAAACAAAAACAAAAAACAAAAGAAAAAGGAGTGGGCTAGCCGAAGGTGGAAGTAGTATGTGATTGTTGTGGGACGGCTGAGACCTTAATTCTTTTGATGGGCTTCGACGATGAGAGACAAATTAAGGTGCTGTCACTCTTTTTTCAACCACTAATATATATATATATATATATATATATATATATATATATATATATATATATATATATATGCAAGTTCTATTAGATATGATGAGTTTTATAGTGATTTTCTAGAGTCTTAATATTGCATGAAAAATCTAATGTTAGCTGAGAAAAATGCAGCTAAAACGATTTAGTTTTACTACCCGTCTTGTTTCCCGCCCATCATTATGGTGATTGAAATTTAGGCATATATATATATATATATATATATATATATATATATATATATATATATATATATATATATATTAAAAAAATAGAGATTGACAATGAATCCAAGGTCGTAGGTCTCGACTTATCATTTCAGTACCCTAGACACGCTGAATTATAAACTCGAGAGTTGGGGCTTTTATTTGGCCTTTTTCATGACTGAATATAGAATTGTGCCCATTTGTTCAATTTTGTTTTTCATTTTAAATGAATATATTTTGATGTTTTAGATTATTTTGATATGTTGATATCAAAAATAATTTTTAAAAAATAAAAAAAATATTATTTTGATGTATTTCAGCACGAAAAGCACTTTGAAAAGCTACCGCAACCGCTCTCCCAAACAAGTCAGTTCATCATTTTAATGAACTTACCAGATTTAAAATTCAGGTCACAGAATTTACAAGTTAAGCCACAATAACAAAAACAAATTCCTTAAATTGTTTTTTTATTACCTATATCTTATATATTGAGTAGTTTTTATTTTCACGTTTCAATTAATGTCTCTCGTTGTTTTTGCTTATTTAACCTCTTTTGGACATATATTGTTTTTTATGATGTCTTGTGTGTCTAGTTTATGCAAATATTATTTTGATTCGTCTATAATTTATTATATGCACACAAGAAAATTATTTTTAAAAATAAAAAATATATATTTTCATATAATATTTATGATAAGTGTAGCATTGCATAATATTTATTTTACTTTTTATTTCAATTAATCAATTCAATATATGTATCTATTTTTAATATCACCTGACTTAATACAAAATTGACTTCATTAAAAAAACTTAGTTAATACAATTAGATAAATTATTTATTATGCATAGTTAAATATATTGATCTATAATTTTGTTTTGACGTTTTTAGTTTTATTTTTAATTATTACCAGTATTTTTTATTTATTAACATGTATATTTCTGAACATATTTAATTATATACGTGCATGAACTTTTTAATCTATATTTAAATATTCTATATAAATAAAGTTTATGGAAAAAACTTACATGTATAATTTTGTAGTAAAAAAGTATTTAGCTCACATCAAGTGAAAAAGGCAGTTATTAACCGCTAGTCACTGTTATGACGCAGTGATTAATTTACTGCTCTAGCTATCTAGAGCTGGGAAGATTGTTCTGTCAAGTGTTAACTGCACGAGCTTTCCTTCTACAACCGTGCCAGTCAACCAAAAACTTTGATTTTGAACGCGGTATACCCTTTTACCAAAAATATTAAGATATTTGTTTTAATTTTTTAAAAATATCTTCAATACCCTTTTTTAAAAATAATTTAATACCAAAAAAAATAAAATTTAATGAGAAATAGTTAAATCATAGATAGAATCAGACCCATCACCTGATTTGATTGTAAAATTACCAGAACATCACTTGATTTTGATATCTTTGGCATTATTGTGATAGCCAATGTCAAGTAAAACATTTCTGAATATCGTTTTTTTTTTTAAATAACTTGACGAGACTCAATTTTAGTGTTAGAAAATAAAATGAGAAAACTGGATCGGATTAAACAGAAAAAAATATATAATGAATTGAAGACCAGTTAGATTAATGTATGTTTATTACTATAGAGTATTGTACATTTTAAATACATAAAAATAATATTTTTTATTTTTGATATTAATATATAAAAATCATGAATTTAATATTTTTTTAAACCAATTTGTCTAACAGGACCACTACTGCTATTCCTGAGGGTTTTGTTCGCGCGCCTTTTCTTTATTTCTTTTTCTTGGGGCCCAAGAGCAAAAATATCGGAGGCTTGCAAGAAGAGGCCCGTTCTCGGCTTATCGCCCAATCCAAACAAAAATATAGTGTCTGGTGGGAGTAGTAGGCTCCTATAAACCCCGGTCTTCTCCCGTCAAAACCCTCTCCCATTTCCATTCTCCCTCCCCCAGTCGTTCCTCCCTCTGACTCCCTCTCAGCAACCATGAGCAAGGGACCTGGACTTTTCTCCGACTTCGGCAAGAAAGCTAAAGGTAGATCTCCCTCCCCCCCTCTCTTTCTCTTTCAAATCAAGCTTCTTAGATTGTGTTGGTTGCAGATTTGCTCAACAAGGACTACAGCTCCGACCAGAAGATAACAATCTCTTCTTCTAGTTTCTCTGGGGTGGTTCGTTTTCTCATCCCTTTGTAATCTTCTCTTTCACTTCTTTAACTCGGATGAACATTAGCAGTCTATTATTGTTTTTGTTCCTTGCTGCTTGGATCCAGCTCTGTGTGTCGAATGCTTGCACGACTAATTTAGTTGCCCCAAGTTCTTGGATTTGCTTCTTTGATTAGAACCACGATTATTGTGCCGCGTTAATTGATGTTTAATCTCATCACATTCATTTTTTCTTAAGATCAATCTCATCAGAGTGTTACATGTGTAGTCATATGCTTGTCAGTGCTGTTGTGTACTGTTATGCTTGCTGTCCATCACAAGGCAGTAAATGTTTACGATTTGCTAAATCAAGCAAGGAGAGGCAATGTTGTGAAATGAGTTGCAGGGACTATATATTGTCTGCTCATCTAACATGGCAACTTACTGATTACGGATGTAATTTGTAAGCTCGTTAAGAAACTTGATATGACACGTTTTGGAGTAGCCAACTAGCTTGATAAATCAGCAACATTGAGATTTTGAATGATATGTTTTTAAAAATAAAAGAAGTGTAAAATTTATTTTTCATAGATGAGCAACATTAGAATTCAAAGCACTTCTGCTTTTTCGTTTAAAAAACTCTTTGAAAAAAATATAGTTTTTATTCTTTGATTCAAAATTATTTTTTGAGTGTTTTCATATCGTATTGACATGCTAATATCAATAATAAATTTTAAAAAATAAAAAGAATTATTTCATTGCATTTCAAAGTAAAAGATATTCTGAAAAGCAACCGCTATCACAATACCAACAAGCGCAAGATTTTTTTTTAAAAGCGCTTTGAAAAAAAATGAATATTTTTTCTTTGCTTCAATTTTTTTTTAGTGTTTTCATATCATCTTGATGTGGTGATGTTAAAAATGAATTTTAAAAATAAAAAAAAAGATATTATTTCAATGTTTTTCAATTGAAAAACACTTTGAAAAGCAACAGCTATCACAATACCAAATGAGTTTTTTTAGTATCTAATGGATTGCTTGACTGGAAACAATGAACAGAAAATATCTGTGAAATACAGATGACAGACACCAATGTGTAGTTGTTTGTGTGCATAAAATGGATAAGGTATTCTGCAAATTGGTATACTGCCTTTTGTTTTCTTGTTGATGTATAGGATCATCTGATGGTTCCATGTCATCTGACCTTTTCCTCCATTGCAGGAGACAGAATGTTCTTTCAAATTAGCATTAGGCAAGTTCAAAAACCAACCTGGGAGTTATTCTAGAACTATATTTTTAGTAACATTTGCTTTCCCATCCATTTTCTTCTCAATGATTGCCTAAAGTCTGGTTGAAGATCTTTCTTTCCGAATCACATTCATGTTGGTGCCAAAATCCGAATTAATAGTTTTACTTGTGTGTCTCCAAGGTGTTACCTTGATCGCATGGTTAGCGTTGCCAATGTTAAGTGACACTCACTCTTTGGGAGTAAAAGAGCAATGATATCATATCTTTTATCTTCAGGCTCTTACTTCAAATGTAGCGAATAAAGGAGGCCTGTCTTCTGGAGATGTGGGAGCACGTTACAAATACAAGAATGCTGAAGTTGATGTTAAACTGGAAACAGAATCAAATGTAACTCCCGCACCGTTTCTTTCTGAAATCCAAGTTTCACAATATCGTTTTTCTAACGATACTCTGTTTCATTTAACAGATCGTAACAACTCTCAGTGTCACAGATTTTCTGCCATCCACCAAAGCTATTGCTTCAATTAAACTGCCTGGTTACAACTCTGGCAAGGTCTAAAGTTTACCTAATTTATATTGGACGTAAACATAATCTCATGAATGGTTATTGCTTATTATTATTAAGCTGTCTGCTCTTTCTATCACAGCTTGAGGTGCAATATCTACATCAACATGCTAGTTTCACTGGAGCTTTGGGTCTGGACAAGTCTCCTGCTGTTGATTTTTCAGTAGCCATTGGTACTCCTAGTATTGCTTTTGGTGCAGAGGCAACCTATATAACAGCTTCTGGTGAATTTGCAAAGTACAACACCGGTGTGAGCTTGACAAAGCCAGATTCCAGTGCTTCAGTGATTCTGTAAGTCTCAATTTTAATGTTCATTAATAGAAAATAAGAACATTTTGAGATGCACTTTGTGTGGAGAGAAAATGAAGATGTGCAAATCACAAAAATCAAAATTGTTCCTATAAAGGAATCTTGTTCCCCAACATTTGGCAGATTGAGAGAAATAAATTTCTCGGCCCTCTCTATACTAATGAAATGACTGTCACTTTCTTATCAATCTTTTTACTATCTGGCAGATTAAGAGACGATTTTCTCGGCTCTCTGTATACATAATGAAATGGCTTTCGCTGTCTTATATATGTTTTACTATTCTTACAAGCTATATCTTGTACCTTGGGATTTAGATTTGTTACACCAAGATGCATCAGTACTGAATAGTTTGTTGGAGTATAAAATAGAAACACCACGAAACAATGGCAAGGATATCTTCAAGCTTGAAACAAGGCAACATCAGTGAAGTGTTTTCTTTTCTTTTGACAGGGCTGACAAAGGAGACTCGATAAGGTTTTCCTATTTACGTAACCTAAATCAGCTGTATGGAGGAGCTGTGGTGGGAGAGATGAGTCGCAGGTTCTCTACCAATGAGAACACATTAACTGTAGGATGTTCATATGTAGTTGATCCACAGACACTGCTGAAGGCAAAGCTCAACAACCATGGCAATCTGGGGGCTCTTGTACAACACGAGCTCATGCCCAAGTCCTTCCTGACAATTTCTGGCGCCTTTGACACCAAAGCCTTGCAGAATACTCCCAAGTTTGGGCTGGCACTGTCTCTTAAGCCTTGATCGGCCATTTTTGTTTAATGGTAGAAAGGATGCCCTCAATTTCTCTTGTAGAACCCTAAATTTTTCCCCTCACTCTTCTGCCCTTTTGCATTCTAATAAACTACAGCTTTTGAAAACTCCATTTGGATAACTTATTTAGCTATAGAAAAAAAATTAGCTGCAGATTGCTTTTCTAAGAAGTGTTACACATTTTTAGGTGACTGGTTGAGTCTGTAGCCTTTTTTTCTTTTTCATGAATCTCTACCTTAAAGCTTAAGCGGTGGTTAAACCTAGCTTACCATTAACATTAAAATAAAATAAAATTAAGGGGATTTTATTGTAACAAAACATTATTTATTGGAATAATATTTTTTCTTTTTTCTTTTCATTTCCTTCAATACTGACAAAAGAAGTGAAAGAGAATAGTATGCCTATAATTGCGAACACTATTTGTTATAATATTTTTTTTCCTTTTTTGAGTTTCTCAATTTCTTCTTTTAATATTGATTTATTAGAGATTGTAGTTCATATTTTTTTGTAATTAATTTTTTATGAGGTTATTCTACTCTTATCATTTTGAGTTTGATGAATTAATACTAGGTTGATTAAAAATTAGACTTTGTGATTTGTTTTTATTTTTTTATATGACCTTATTTCATGATTCAGGTCATGGGTACAATGAGTTATTACGGGTTAACTAAAGTTTTTTTATGTTTATTTTTTAAATTAAATTTTATCTTTCAATATTGAATTAATTGAAAATTAAATTTATATTTTGTTTTAATTTGTTTTATATTGGATTATCATAATTTTATGATCCAATTCGTAAGTTTGGTAGATTAATTCGAGTTGATTTAATTTTTTTTTTTTTATAAAAAATATCCTTCAACATTGCGTTTATTAAAAATTAAATTTTATAATTTGTTTTGATTTATTTTTTATGAGTTTATAATGGTATTATAATCTGACATGTAGATTAGCAGGTTAGCACATTTTGACTGAAAATGATTTAATGTATTGTTGATTCTATTAATATAAAAAAATTCATCATAAATATTTATTTCGAGGAGTCAAATTATGTTGTTACTAATCATTCAAGTTTCATTTGGTTATTTAAAGTTGATTGCGTCGTATCAAATTAAGTTTTAAATGTTTTTTTTTTAATTTTTTTATAAAAAAAGTATAAACAATAACTAGATGTTTTTTTTTATATATTTAAAAAAAAAACATAATCTGAGTCATCTCCCCAGTGTTCTGTTAGTGTAACCACTAAATGAAGGTATCTCCATTAATTCAGAAGTCGCCGAAGAAGTAACGAGCTGTGGATAGTACAATATATTCTGCTGTGATTTAACTATATTAATCCCCCATTACTGTAACGACCTGGCTCCATCCATCTTTCTATACTCCACCTAACCAAGTTGACTAGGAATGAAACTGGATAGTTGAATCATTCCTGTTAGATACTGATAGATCATACTCTTCCTCAACTTCTTAAAGGGTTAAACGTATAGATTACGAAGAGACGGACACTGATGATCATTATTGTAAAGCTTTGAAAACGCATAAAATTGACCAATCCGGCAGCGTATTTAGCAGGCCGTTCCCTTCAAATTCGAGCCACCTTCGTCTGATGCAATACTGTTATGGTCATGATTATATGTGTGTGTGTGTGTTAGAGCTAAAGCTGCAGACCAGGCAATCAATTTGCATCAACTATTTTTATTTAAATAATATATTTTTTTACATTGATGCAATTAGATTTGAAATGAACGTGACCCGGACCATCAAGTTTCATCAAATCATTGTCTAATTCAATTCGGCTTTAATAATATCAAACCTCAACTCTTGAGCTACTTGCCGAGTTTAACAAGAACGCACGCCAATTTAATATCTTGTTTTGACTTCAACTTCTCTCCTTTATTTGCTTTCTAATAATGCCTGGACAAGCGTCGTCTCTAGCGATCTATCATTAAATTAGGCAGATTGAAATAAACTGCTCTCAAAATATATTTTTATACTCGCCCCAAAAAAAAACCCTTAAGTACACATCTTAAATTAATAAATTTATTTTTTATATTAACTAGACTAAATCTTTTTTTATATTAACTAGACTAAATCTAGAATTAACTTGATCATATGGCTCTCTCCTTTTCTCGCTTTTAATAATATGCCCGGATAAACGTCCCGAGAGGGACCTGTCATATTAAATTAGGTGCTGTGGAATAGTAGTTTCAAAAGTACAATCATCTGCTTCTTGGATGTCCGTGATTTTGGCAGATATATATAAAAAAATTCTAATGACTATGACAGGTTGTGTCTGCAGACCATGCACAGCGTTTCTTCTCCTTACATGGGGTCCCGACAAAAAACCTCGTTGACAAAATGGTGCCGGACACAATTTTAAGGTTTTAAATCTTCCAATGGAGGCAGCTGCACCCGTTTACGCGCTACCCGTGAAGCTGATAGATTGATAAAAAACAAAAAAACAACTACCAGATATTTTGTACTCTCTCTTAATATCTACATGTCTCGCCAAAGCCAATAGCATCAGACATTTAAACAACAACTCAACATTTCAAGGTTGAATCTGAAATCATCAACGAAACATTACAAAATAACTCAGCTCACGTTCCATTTTGATAACAAAATTAGCAGTTTTTAATGGAGGATTAGCCCGGGATCATCATATCTGTTAAATTTGATCGGATCCAATAAAAATACGAGGTTCAGAGTCTGATCTGAACCGGGTTTTTAACAGGAAGGAAATCCCAGTGCTTCAAATATGGACAGAAAATGCCATGGCCGACCTTGACTGCTGCACGATGTCCAGTTATAATAATCTTATCTCACACAGGTGTTAAGGAACTTACTAGCCAGTATCAATAACAGCCATTTAGCAACAATCCAATCCAAAAATCAGATTCATGAACAGAGACAAGAACAAAATCCCAGCAGAACAAATCTCACTGGAACGCAAACTATATGTACACACAAGTAACAAAAGAGAATACAGTTCCAAAAAGAAAAAAAGCCCCACGTAGAGACGAAGAAACACTCACATGAAATGCCTCAAACTAGAGCATGTAGCTCTGGAACAAAAGAAAACCACCTGAAGCCACAGCTCCACTTCTCAGGCAATGAAGGGCATTTAGGGAGCCAGTGCCAGGTCCTCCTTGAAATCTTGTAATACAATATCTCTGGCCATGTATAGCAGCAAATACATATCATCCCCTCATGCAAAAAGCAGTAAACACGCTCGTAATTGTGGTAACAAACTGACAAAAACTTCTTACACATCATTTCCGGCAAACTTTCTACTTCAATCCAATCCCTTTTATCATCCAATTCCCACAATTTCATGCTTCTTGAAATCCCATTTCTCCCAACTCCACCAATCAAGTAGAGCTTCTTCTTACCATCGCTTACCAACCTAACAAATGTGAGGTCCCCTGGCAGTTCACTGTCTAATCTCTCCCACCTTCCGCTCTCCAAAGCAAAGCACACTATAGAAAATGGCTCTGAGGTGGTGAAATACAACGACCCATTAAAGAAAACGCCTTCTTGACCATAATTATCTCCTAAAATTGGCTCAAAACGATCGAACTTTTGCCAAGAGTGGACTTTTGAATCATAAACAAAAACAGAGTTTGAAGAGAACTTCGAACATAGCACAAAAATCTTGTACCCGGATGACACGGGCACGAATACAAATGACTCGAAAGTAAAAGGATGGGTTGGGAATTCCACAATCCTTGAAGATTTAGCCACGAAGTTGCACACAAGTAATGAGCATGAACTAGGAAGAGAGAAACAGATGAGCCCGTTAGATGATGAAAGAAGAGTACAAGATGGTGAGACATTAGAACCAGTACCAGGTAATAAAAGAGAGAGTGATAAAGTTAAGTTGCGCCAGGATCCAACAATAGAATCATACAAAGGGAATTCCTGGTAAAACTGAGGGTGAGAAAGCAAGAGAAAAGAAGAGAAAGGAGAGCCGGAGGCTGTGTGTCTGGACATGAAAGAGCGAGAAAACATTAGAGACTTGAAATGCTTACAAGTTGATCTCAAATTTAAGAACGTTTTTAAAGGTAAGAAAGATAGAACATTCTCCAGTAGCTCCTCCGGTAGACGGCTCCAGATTGCTGGATCCATCTCTGGTAATCTTGATGGAGACTGTAGACTCTTTGGCATCATGGGTTGGTGTCAGATCTTCACCGGAGGTAGCTAGCACACTAATCCCGGCTTGTTTTTGTTGTTCTGGCCTTCTGAACTAAAACAGAGGCTAAATACAGATACATAAGCAGGTTAGAGTGCTCCGAGGACTCTGTCAATGAGATCCCTCATTTTTAATTGTTTTTAATCCAATCCTTTTACTATATCTTTGCTCACATCGTTAGTCTCCTCGTCATTAACAACGTTATTTAACCATTAAATTTGTAATATAATATTTCATATTTTAAGAAATTCATAAAATAATCCGAGTACTGATACGGTGTATTTTTTTATGTTAACTTTATTTACAAGGTAGATGCCCTTCTCCCACATCTCAACATGCAAGCCTGTTTTTTTTTTTTTTTTTTTTCGTGCCAGCATTCTCTTTAACAAAGTGAAAAATAAATAGATAGTTTTTTATAACATGCCAACAAACATTTTCTATGAGGAACACCTCCAGACAAGCAAGGACAAAATCAAACTATAAATAAAGGCATAGGCCGAGAGTAGCATTCCAAAAAACACTTGCAGTCTTATGGAAGAAAGCATACATTTTCGTGTATATAAATATTAGAAAAAGAATTTATTTTTTAACATGGAATTAAAAGCCTATATATATTCTATGTTCGCAAGAAATGAATTATGTTACTTCAATGTGGAATAATAACTTTTTCAGTTTAAATTCTTCAACTTAAAATAAAAAGATGTTATCTTTATAATGTAGAATAAAAAAACCTATTAAAGTAGTTTTTTAAACTTTATTATTTATAAAATATATAACATATATTTATATGAACTGTGTCCTTACGTGGAATATTAAAACTTCAATTTTTTTTGTTAAATCCAGGTTAACCTATGTGACCTGACCTGACTCCCCGGGTTTAATAGCTATGTGACTAGCTAGCAATATGGGCCAGCGAACTATTATAAAGGCTGGATTAAGAAAATTCAAAAGTGAAGGACCTTATTAAGATAAACCAAAAGTATAGGGACTTCCAGAAGCTCATAGACTCTGTCTTCTAGATGCGAGTGGCGTGTTCAATCAGTGGCTGCAATGGCAGGCAAGAAAGAGATGGGTAAAAACCATAGACTCAAAACAGACCGGGATAAAATCCTTTGACTTGAGCTAATAATAGTCGTTGTTCTAATCAGTTTGCAGAGCACTGGTAAAGGATTGGTTGAACCAACAAGGGGGTGTTAATTTTGCAGATAGAATTTGTCCTCTCTTTCCTTACAGAGTGATCATTTGTCCCTTCACTTTTCCTTTCCTTTTTTATTTTTTATTATCATGTTTTAATACTTTTTATTTAATAACCAATAAAAAAATAATTAAAAAAAAAAGGATAGAATAGGAGAACCATCAACCCGGTTATGAATCTAGATACAGAAAAGCACCTGTTTTTGACTATATTAACGAGGAGACTACTTGAAACTCTTACCAATCTTCATGGCCTTCCTTTTTCTCTCCTGAAATTGCAGCTGCCAATTGACCATATTCATATCTACGTGCTCCGACGTGTAAAATCATGTCTACTATGTTTGAGAATGTGTTCTGCGCTGCAGCCAGAGCCAAGCCCTCCGCGTACAGGTCACCAGGTTGACCTGCCGGCCAAGAACCCATAAAGAGGGTATAAATTTCTCTTGTCTCAACTTTTTCCTCAATTCATGTACAGTTTTTAACTCAGGAGTCAACATACAAAGCCACGAAAGAATGTTCTAGCGAAACAAGATAAAAGTCATTAAAGAAAGGTAAACTGGGGCACGTGTACATCTTCTCTGCACGTGTAGAATACATGAAGGCCAGATATCCGGTACAAATTGGTGCGGCAACAGATGTCAATCGCTCCAATTATCTTGATCCTCAGCTGGACTTGAATCCTGCATGTCCATGTCAAAACTCAGTGAGAAAGCAGCAGCAAATGCTTACTATCAATATAACCTCATGATCTGATGGAATACTTGATAGTTTAATCTATGCAAATTGAATCAGTTCAGAAGGTCTAAAACCTCGTTGGAAATCAATCTGGCCGGAGACCAAACTAGAATTTGTCTATCATTGCCACCTGTGTACAGTTCCTGGAACAATGAATCACCAATCAAATAGCTGCTGTTGTAATAATAAATGACCAGTGAAGTGTATTTCTTACATGTAAAATCCAACAAGATCCTGCAGCCTTTTATTGTACTTAGGAATGCAATAAATGCAAGTGAGGCACGTGAATTTTTTTGAAGTTTTAATAGCAAGTGAGAAATCAGCTATGACTCTATGTTTCCAGATTAAATTTTGTTTTTCTATTTTTTAAGAGAGAGCTGCGCTACAGTCTTCTGCAGTCTATCACTGCCTTGTCGTTCTCCAATATAAGAAACCCCACTAAATTCTCTCCCTAGCCTCCTCTTGGCGTGTAATTTACATCTCAGAAAACTTGGAGCGTGTAATGCTTAAACTACTCATTTTGATTTCTGGATATCTGATATTCATGAATGCAGTGGGACGAAGGTTTCACGACTACGATTGCATGAGTAATCTAACCGGTAGCAGGTAATTAAGCTGATGAAGTGATAACTAGAAAAATCCTTGGGAAAATTTACAGGAATAGAATGGAACCTGATCTTGAGAACTAAACCAGCAACAGTTCACATACTCGTAATGGCCACGAAATGTCACACGCGTCCTACCCGACCAAATATCAAATGCCTAAAACATTCAATGGAATATATTAGGTTTCAATAAAGGGCAGTGTCTCATTCACATTCACAGTTTAATAGAAAACATAAAGTGCATAAAGAATGTTTACTTTCACAGAGGTCATGCATGGAACAAACACGAGATTTGAATCCTGAGTTGTGGCTAACTGAATTGGCTTGCTAGTTTGTAAGCGTGCAGTTTCGAAGTTCACTAGAGTATTGCGGCCTGATTTGACATCCCACAACCTTATTCTTGAATCTGATCCTGCAATCCAGAAGCATCATGGAGAGAAAGACAGGGTTAAATAATAATTAAAAGATAAAAGATGACTTAACACATAAATGAAACAATAAGATACAACTTATAAGAGTGATTGGTTATCAATATTAATAAAATGTCCAGCATGGGCAAAGGAGCATTAATTGATCCTTAATAACTCATTCGCAGATAAAAATTTAGTTTAATAATTTTGCAAATACCAAGATCACTTTCCAAAGAAACTTCTTCAAGAAGATGCATCATATTTTAGCTTACTGAGTCAATAGAAGCACCTTCTTCAACTACCCATCAAAACAAAAATGTTAAAATAATTTCAAAAACTAAGCGAGTAATTAGGTAATTGCACTTCTTAAAGTATATAATAAGTCGAGGAAGTCTTGAGGGGCAATATCACTCAATTCCCTGTTTTGGAAAACTTCTCTTGGACGTATTATTAGCCCCATAAGTCTATATCTCCTACTCGCTGTATCATTATCCCTGGGCGGATCTTTCTCAATTTTCAAGCAGCCCATTGGTTGTACAAGTTATGACCAAATCTCACAATTATATCAACATATGCAAGCTACCTTATACTCAACATGTAGAAGGTCAAATTTCATGTAAACTCAATTTTAAAAATTAAACTAGATCACAAAATGGATTGTTATTAACTTTAGGTAAATAACACAACTCAACCTGCACTTAGAAGATACATGCCATCTTCAGTTGTTTTTAAACCTGTAACAGCACCATAATGTGCAGTGGCACGATCCTGACTTGACAGCATCCCTGGATGTAATCGTTGCTTGAGAGATCCCTTGGCTGGAATTTGACCAATAGGTGAATGCTTGATTCCATTCCCACTACCAGATTTCTTCTGAGGCAACCTTGGTTTTGCAGAGATAGTTTGGCCTTTAGATAGTGCCTTTGAGGTTGAAACCTGAACCATAACACCCAGAGTACTGTTAACATATGAAAAGGCAAAGTAATATTACTAAGGATTTCCTGTCGCAAACAATTCTTTATGGGTAGGGAAAAGGAGATGGAAAAAAAGGAGAGAGAAAATGCTTCATCCACAATCAGAACACATGCAAGAATCACAACCCTGCATTGAGTTTTTTTGGTGGAGCGACATGAGTGTCCAGAACATATGGAAATAAATATTATTGAAGTTGAGTGGAGGTTATTGGCAGCATGAAAAAAACTTTGTCAACTAAGGATTTGTTTTAGGATAATATATAGAAGAGCAGAAGAAAACAACCTTATTCACAGCAGATCGTGCAAGCAAAGGTGGCCGTCTGCCAAGCTGAGACTGGGACTGGTCCAAAACAAGAAAACATCCAGCACGCCTGATATCCCAAAACCGTATGGCACCATCACATCCCCCAGTAACCAAAACCCATTCACTTGAAGTAGACCATTCCACTGTCATAACACCATCTGCCATCAAGGAAATAACAAAGAAGCACATAAATTCTGCATTATATAATCATATATATATATATATATAAACACCTGAATTCCTACAACTCGTATACATTAAAAAAAAAAAGATAAATTACAAACCATAAACATACCACGATGACCGGATAGCGTATGCGCAAATGCCCCCGAAGCAATATCACAGAGTCGAACTTGAACATCTTCAGTTCCAGCAGCTATTAACATATGGGAAGTTGCCAACGGAGACATTGCAGTTCTATACACCTTTCCAGGCATTTTGAAATTCATAACCATCTATACCAACATCAAATACAGCAATTCAGAACCTCGTAATCATAACAAAAACAATCAAGATCAAACGGGTGGCACTAGCACAGTATACCTGGGTGGAATTTGTATCCCAAACTTTAATATAATGATCATAAGAGCCGGTAACAAATAGGCCCGTGTCAATTGTATACCAAATAGCAGAAGATATGGCAAATTTATGACCATTTTGATGTTGCTTGTCAATAGTAATTAAAGACTTGTGCTTGGCAATAAGAGCTCCTTCTCCTCCCCCTTCAAAATCCGTGGCATGTTGAATATCAAAAACAGAAGCTGATGCATCTGATGCCCCAGATAATAAGTATCTCCCCTCTGTCAAATCAACCTGATTTTTCATTTACAAAACAAAAACATGCTGCAGCAGCTTCCTCCAAAAATAACACTATATCATAAAAATTAATTGGTTTAAAAAAAGATAGAAATTTTGGGTTCGGTAAGTACCTGAAGAGAGTTGATGGAGCCTCTGTGAGGTGAGACAACGTCTTTGTAATTGGAGAGTTGAAGATCAAAGATCCTGGAGGAACTGACCCGGTTCTTGAATGAATTGGGGCGGGTTTTGCCCGCTTCTCTGTCTCTGATTTCCCTCCACATTCTCGAAGCATATCTTCGGCCTCAAAAAGCACGGCCTTTCTTGTTTTCTACCTTCGAAGCTTCTCGCTTTATAATTTAGTTGATTCTTCGAAAAAATTAATGTCCCAGTTGCAAAGAGGAGGACAGAATATTACTCCTAACTGATGGTTGTCCAAATCGTTGCTGAGCAGTATCGTGGCGTGGAGTTGTACTGAGTGGAAGGGAAGATTATCCAGTGCTTGGTTTTGGACATGGAGTAGCCCAGTTGTAAAAATGGGCATCTACTTCGCTGTAGGCCTCGCTAAGGTCGTTGCCTTTGAGGAGAGGTTATGGGGCGGCTACGGCTTCTTATATTCAATTCAATGTTTGGGCCTGTAAGAGCCCGAGTAGGCCATTCAGTGGGCTTTTCTTGCTTGCAGGCCCTTAAACAGATTTCTGACTTTGAAAAGCTTCATGGGATGATAGAAACCAGGGTATCTGGGTTAATCTATGAGTAATTGAATTAACGCAAATTAATTATTTTATTTTATCAAAAAAATATTATTTTAGTTTCTTTAAAAATTACCTGCTTTGACTGGCGCTCAATTTACAGGCTGGCTGTTTGTACTGCATTGCAAAAATATTTTAAAAAAAATTATTATTATTATTATTATTATTATTTAAAATTAAAAAATAGTGTTTTTAAATCAATTTCATATAGTAATATCAAAAATATTTTTAAAAAAATATATATTTTAATATATTTATTAATAAAAATCACTTAAAAATAACTACAACCACAATTACAGATTTATTTATCAATCCGAATTTAACCATAGTTACGAAACATAACTTTAGTCAATCATGGATTGAGAGTTGATGCGTGGATTAACTGCTCAACTCAACAGTTGATTTTAAAAAAAAATCAGCAAATAATTCCTCCACAAACAAGTCATCGCCCTACAGGGTGACACTGCGTTTTCCCCATCGCCAGTAAAAACGTCAAGTCTATACCTTCCACCTTTTAATTCAGGCTTTACAATCTGTCCCATGGAGGCATGAAAGAGGTTGGATGGTTAAATCAGCCATTAATGGTAGGTTAAGGGTCGTTTGGATAAAGTGATTTTTATTTAAAAATATATTAAAATAATATTTTTAATGGTAGATTTTAAAGGTTGTTCGGATAAATTATTATTTGAGGTGACATAAGATGACGTGTGACCTGGGAGCGGACGAGGTGGACTTTCCTTTTATTTATTTTTTTATCTTTAAAAAATAAAGGACCCCCTCAGGGCCATGGCTCAGTTTGGACAGGGATTCCACAGCATAACAAAAGAAAAGGCATCGCAAACATCTGTGCCTCTGCTTCTCCTCGGTACACTGAAGCTTATCGACAGGAGACAGGGAGACCACGTGATCTGTCTGCTCCTCTCTGAAGACTGAACTGGTCTGCCTTTTATTTTGTCTCTCTGATCTCGTAATGTCACTGATCCAGAAGCTTTCCCACGAATCGTCTTCAAGATTTCTTTGATTCTTCAAACAATGGCAAGTGGCTTTCCGGCCATTTATACGAAAATGTTTAAAGCCTGTCAAGGTACTCCGTGCATGGAGGTTTCTTTATGGAACATGTTTCTCAAATTACTGTATTTGCTGTTACTCGCAGTAATGACTCGTTAGCTGTGCTCAGCAATCGAAATCTCCATGATATGGTGTTAGCTTCTAAGCCATCCAGTACTACTTAATTTTTGTGATGATAAAGAATTTAAAATTTATACAATAAATCTCGAATTTAAATTAAAAAATTAATTTATAATAATTTTTTAAAAAACCTAGAATAATCAAGATTTACGTCTGCACCGTCTATTCCGATCATCCCTTGTCATTGGCTGCACTCGTCGAGTATTTGAAAACTAATCACCATGGATATCAAGTTTTCCAGGACCCCCCCTCTTTCACAGCGCCACACAACATGCCAAGAAATTTAGCAGCGAAAGTTTTTGAATCAGGTTGATGAACATGATAACTTCGACCAGAGCTCGTAATCACTCGATCATAGAATACTAAAAACATGCTTTCACTGATCCGCCAATCATGTGCTTGATATTCGGATTAGTTCCCTGCCATTTTCTCGAGCACCGTGGAGATGCTGCTGTGATTAGTGATTACTGGCTAGCTTTGAATTTGGGGGCAAGATAATGCTCCAGAATCCAAAGTGCACATATTAAAACTGAGTCGGGTCCATCGACGTCATTAGTTGTGGCTGAGCAAAACCTCCAGTCTGGAACAGTGAGCTGCAGACCACCTCCAACCACGAATCGATGATCCTTCCAGGATTATGACGACGGTGATGGTACTCTGGCTGTAGGGTCATTAGTGGGTGGTTTTATTGTTAATTAAAAAGACGACTTCTTGTTCAGTCGATGACAAGGAATAGTGTTCTGGCCCCGGTCATTATAGAATAGAAGCGCGCCAGCTATTTAACCACTGTTTATCACTGCATTAAATAATTTATATATATATATATTAAAACTTTTTTTGATGTGTTTTTATATATTAAAGAAATTATAAATACATGTAAATCAGATAAAATAAGAATTTTGTATGTTAATAAATATGAAAAAAACAAGATATTTATTTGGCTGTTCATATCAAGATATTTATCAAATTATTAATAATAAATAAAATTATTATTTTTTAAATTATTAAGATATGTAGGTTTACCATCTACATAAAGGATTGAAAAAAATGTAGAAGAATTATAATAATCTTTTAAAAAATCAAATACACGCAACAAACACCATTGAAAGAATATCCATACAGAGATTAAATAAAAAATAAAAATCACATATGAGAAATATTAATTTAACTATAAATTTAAGAATTATTTAAGAAATAACGACACCAAGAAGTGATATCGATGAAAAAAAAAAACAATGTAATAGAATATAGCATACATATTGTGACTTAACTTGAGTTTAATAATTTATTTTCTTAGATTCATACTTGACCTGAGATTAAAAAAAAGACAAAAAAACAATCCAAACTTTTTGGCCTCATGGCCCAACGTGAGGGCAATTGCAAGTAAGCTGTTAATATGGCGTTTTATTTTTTTATATTAAATGAAATATTTCAGTTTTGGAGTGTTTTAATGAGCTTTTTTGAGGTTGTAATGTTTATATATGTGTGTATATATAAATATATTAATTCACAAAAAAATTCAAATTCAAATTCAAATCCAAAATAAAATTATTTAGAGTTGTGCAATTAAATATAAAAAAGACATAACAAAATGATTTTTCTGAATAAAATTACGAACATTTATAATATTACAAGAATATTATCATCAATCTCGCAATGTCATTATATTCTCTGATTGCTCTGAAATTTTAACACAATATATATAAACATGTCAAGAGACTTTTTAATCTAACGGTCGGATTAAGAGATATGATTGATATTATAAAATTATTTATTATTTTAAAATAAATTTATTTGGCCGAAACGGAACATGCAGAACAAAATCTGTACGTTTCGGCCAGTATTTGAACAAAAAATTTATAACGGAACAGAATTTAAATTAAGATAAAAATAACAATATTTTATTTTATTTTATTAACTAATACAAAATATTTCAATTATTTCATTTGAAAAGGAATGAAATTCACAACTATGATTGTAAAGAAAGAGCACAGGCTCACGTGCAGGCCTTAAAGCCGCGACTTTGTGTGTCCGGACTTTATTCTATTTAAAAAAAAAATTATGGCTATCCACCCTTGTTGTTCTAGAAAAAAAAAAAATATGAGCAGGTAACATGTTGCGTGTCAAAGCGACCGACTTGTCATTTGCAAGCCTACATTTATGAAATCACTATGGTGACCAGAAAATCGAAGCAACAATTTTTTTTTTTAGTGAAACAACTATTTTTCAAGTCATTTCAACTTAAAACACCCGGCTAACACCTTTATAACACTTATAAAACACATCTATTCAACTACAACTACAAAAACATTATGTTTAAAGATCAAGGATCACAATGTATTTTTTCACGTAGTCTTTGCCTCGTCACCCATGTTTAGTGTCTTTTTTTAGAGTTCTCTTTCTTTTAATGTCACTATTGACTAAGAAATCACAAGCAATTGATTTTCAATCAAGATCAAATAACATAAAATAAAATTTTAAGGACCAGAATAAATTATTAAAAATAAACAATGTATCCACAATTTTTTTTTGTGCGGGTGAGCAATGGTAAATATAATAAAAAACCGTTTTTGGAGTGTAATATAATGTTTTTCTAAAATGAAAATAAATATAAAAACAACAAAACATTCTGAACTAAAAAATACATGTGAATTTTCTATTTACTCATTTTTTAATAATATTTTCCAAAGTATTTCAATAATTTTAATATACAAATATATACATAAAAAATATATCAGTACCTTTTGAAAAAATTATCCAGTACCGCATTATTCAACACGGACTGGATGGTCGATAAAGCACGATTTTCTAAAAGTGATTTTTTTAAAAAATATTATTATTATTTATTTTAAATTAATTTTTTTCATGTTTGAAAATTATTTTTATATGCTGATATTAAAAATAATTTTTAAATAAATAAAAATTAATATTATTTTAATATATTTTTAAATAAATAAAAATTAAAAAATAACTTCAATCATACCTCTCTCACCAAATGAATATATTATTTAATTTAATAAAAAAATCAATTCAAACGAAACTCCGAAGGCTCGATTTTTTTGAATCAATCCCTCAAGGCTGGGCTGGCCGAGCATGAAAACTCGTGATAGCAACCATTCAAGAAGGATTATATTGTAAGAGAGCACTCTCTCAGAAAAGACACAAGGGCATGTTTGGAATTTCGGAGGACGCATTTCCCCAGATCAACGTGATCGCCGCCACGAAAGCAACGTTCATTTCTTTTGTTTGAAACTGTATCTACAATGTATTTTAAATTCATGACTGCTTTAAAAAAGTATTTTTAATTTGATTATTACAAGTAAAATAAAATAAAATAAATAATGAAGAGAGAATCTAAGAAGAAACTGCACCCCTGCCACTAACTATGCCCCCCTACAATATAGGTCTTCTGGGCCATGCCTGCACTGCCAAAATGAACCTGTAACTGTTACACCTTCTATCAACTAGTAAAAAAACACTTTTATTTAGTAAAACAAATATCGATATATTTTATTAAATGATTTCATTTTAACTTGTATTTTTAAATTAACAAGTGTTAGTCTAACAAACTATGACCTTAATTTGTTAACCTTTAGAACCTGTTTATCGACGCAATATTTTGTATTTTAAAAAACATTTGAGATTTTAGTTGAATTATATTCTTAAAAAATATTGATTTTTTAATTATTTTTTATTATTTTGATTCCTTGATATTAAAATATTTTTTAAAAATAATTTCTATGGAACATGGTCTTGAATAATAGCTAAAATGGAAAAATAAAAAAAATAATATATATAATTTTATTTATTTTATTCCAACCACATTCTCATGTTGGCATGGAACAATGTTATAAAAATAGTGTAGCTTTGAAACGAAGGCTGCAAATGAACAAACAATCACTGGATTGATTCTGCTTATTGGTAAGTTCAAAGCTCTTTCCTCTTGGATGTCTCGCCCCTTTCATTTCCTGCTTCTGTATTTATTTTGTGTTTTTCGTTTTATATACTGGTCTCATTCTTGCTCGTCTCGTTTAATGCTTTCTCTGTCCTTTTTTTTTTTTTGAGATTTCGTGGGCTTCTTTTGTATTGCTTTGTGCTGTGGGGGATCTGTTACTAAATGGGTCGTCGTTGTTTGCTAAGGATATGTATGCATTGTTGTTTTAGAGAGACGTGATGTTGTGTGCCATAAATGGCATGGTTATAGCTTGAATAGTGTGTTTCATGCTAGAAAGAATTGGGCGAGGACTGATATTTTTGCTTCAACTCAGACTAAATAAATTTGAATTACGCCGTTGGATTTGGAGAAGATGCTGTGTGCTTGCTCAGGAGAGCAATTCAAATTTGATGAACCACCGCAGTCACCGGAGTCGCTGGCAACAAGGGATTTCTCGGCCAGTGGGCTCTCGTCGAGGACAACCGGAGACTGGGAGTCTAAACTTGAGGATTTTCAAGTGGATGAAGCCGAATCTACTCTCAAAGAGGCTCTCTCATTGAATTATGAGGTCTGTGTATTATAACTTCGAACAATGACTTCCACCAATAATACAATTTTTTTTCTTTTAATGTTCTCATTTTTGAATGTGATATAGGAAGCTAGGGCATTGTTAGGGAGACTTGAATATCAGAGAGGGAATTTTGATGCAGCCCTTCAGGTATTCCAGGGTATTGACATCAAGGGTTTGGCCCCTAAAATGATTAATGCAATTGTTGAAAGAATTCAGTATAGAAAGCCACGTTCCAAAGGTGAAATTGTGCCTCCAAGTGCGATGTCTATGCATTCAGTGAGTCTTCTTGTTGAAGCAATCTTGCTAAAAGCAAAATCACTCGAGGAACTTTCGCAGTATAGAGGTATAACTTTTTTTTTTTGTTTTTAATCTTGTTAGCAAGCTACTGTTTATCTCGAAATGGGAAAATTTGGATGGGCTTTTGTAGAATTCGAAATTCAAAGGATATTAACAGACTTTAGATCTTTCGAAAATGCACTTTCCCCTCATTTATTTTTTCATATTTTTTTTTTTGAAAAAGAAATGAGTAGTTATGCAATTTGAATTATTGGATGCTTTGTCTTCACAGAACCTGTTTCTGGCATGAACATATTTTGCCCCACAGACGGGGATTCACTGGCTTGATATTGATAGACTGTTTTGTATTTACAATCAAATGGTTCTGATGCTAGTTCCATTTATTAGAGGCTGCAAAGGAATGCGGAATTATTTTGGATATACTTGAATCAGCACTACCTAATGGTATTCCTGAAGGCATTGGTGAAGACTGCAAGCTGGAGGAGATGTTTCACAAAGCATTAGAGTTGCTACCTGCTCTGTGGACAAATGCGGGCTTGCTCGACGAAGCTATTGCTTCATATCGTAGGGTTCTCATCAGGCCATGGAACTTGAACCCACAGAAGTTGGCTGGAGTGCAAAAGGAATTAGCTTCCATATTACTTTATAGTGCTGTTGAAGCAACACTCCCCCCTCAGTTACAGCTATGGGGTCTTGCTAGCCCCCAAAGTAACATAGAGGAAGCAATTCTCTTGTTATTAGTACTCATGAGTAAGGTGGCCAGTGGGGAAATAAAGTGGGATGGAGAAATCATGGACCACCTGACTTATGCACTCTCAATCGTGGGGCAATTTGAGTTATTAGCGGAGCATGTGGAGCAGGCCCTTCCAGGTATCTATAACAGAGCTGAGAGATGGTACCTTCTTGCCCTTTGTTACACTGCTGCAGGTCAGAACGAAGCAGCTCTGAACCTGTTAAAGAAAGTTTCTGGTTGTTCAGAATCAAAAAATAAACCACATATCCCTTCATTTTTGCTGGGAGCGAAGTTGTGTTCCCAGGACCCAATGCATGCCCATGAAGGCATAAGTTTTGCTCGCAAGGTTCTTGACTTGGCTGATAATCACAATCAACATTTCATTGGTCAGGTGCACAAGTTCCTTGGTGTTTGCCATGGGAATGCGGCAAGAATTTCCTTGTCTGATTCTGAAAGGGTTCTTTTACATAGAGAGTCTTTGAACTCTCTAAATAATGCAGCATTAAACAGGAAGGAGGATCCAGAAGTGATGTACAGTCTTGGGCTGGAAAACATGCTGCAGAGGAACCTGGGTGTTGCCTTTGAAAATGCAATTGTGTGCACTGAAATGATGGCTGGAAACTCGGTAAAAGGTTGGAAGTTACTGGCCCTTGTAGTTTCCGCAGAGCAACGGTTCAAAGATGCTCAAACAGTTGTGGAGTTTGCTTTGGACGAGGCTGGGAAGATAGATCAATTTGAACTTCTTAGGCTGAAGGCTATCCTACAAATTGCTCAGGAACAGCCCAAGCAAGCAATAGAAACATATAGAATATTGCTGTCTCTTATTCAAGCACAGCGGGATAACCAAGCCAAGAACCCAGAACAATCACATATCTTCAAGTCTGAGGTATGTCTTCTAATGTCCTTTGTCATTTCTCATCTACAGTCATGAGCCAGGTTTAAGATTTAAGGTCGGAGGAATTTCAGAAATATAGATGTCACAATTTAGCTGTGGTATACCAAGTTTAGGATATGCATGGATAATGATAGTTTGTGCCAAAACTCAAAACTAGGAAGATTTATCTCATCTAAACCTGGCATCAATTTCACTAGCTAGCTTCAGTGATGCTACAATTTTAGGTAACCAAGCATTCAACTCTGGAGGAAAAATGTGCTGAATGTCCTCCTCCTTTGCAGGTACTTGCAGAAAGAAACTTGGAACTGGCAGCTTGGCAAGATTTGGCACACATTTACACAAAAATCGGCTCATGGAGTGATGCCAAGATTTGTGTGGACAAAGCCAAGTTTATGGAGTTCCACTCTCCTAGAAGCTGGCACTTGACAGGTTGGTCACTGTCTCTGTAACTTAGGCTCGTCAAGTACAACTTTCTATGCACGCCTGTTTACACAGAATGTCTTTAAACATGGTGGCTTTAAAAAAACATCGATTTCTCATGATTTGGCAGGAATGTTATTTGAAGCTCAATCACTGCACAAGGAAGCCCTTGTTTCCTTCTCGATTGCATTGTCGGTGGAACCGGATTATGTGCCAAGCATTGTTGCAACTGCTGAAGTATTGATGAAGCTTGGCACTCAGTCATTTTCCATTGCCAGAAGCTTTTTAATGCATGCGTTGAGATTGGACCCCACAAATCACGAAGCATGGTTAAATCTTGGGCTGATTTCAAAAATGGAAGGCTCTTTAAAACAAGCGGCAGAATTTTTTCAAGCGGCACATGAACTCCAGCTGTCAGCTCCCATTCAAAGCTTTTTGTGATGTCTATTTCAATTATTTTATGCAGACATATCTGGACAAGGGCACACTAGCTAAACGACTCATGCCTGGTGCTTATTCCACTCATAGTTTAGTTATCGACCCATGTGGTTAAATTGTATAGCAATCCTGCTGTATCCTCGAGCGACTAGCAAAGTTTATTTAATAATGAATTTCAGCGGTTGAGAGGATTGAGAATAGATGGCTAGAAATTGCTACCTTACCGTGTAAATTTGATCAAATTAACCCTTCCTGCCATAAATTGGACCAAATCATAATGACAAATTGAAAAGCAAAAATTGGAAAAAAATCTCAAATAGGAAACTTGAAAGTTCAATGGCATGAAGACGAACACCAACCATTATTCTCATACAGTTCAAGTAATTGTTATGTTCTTCAGAAAAGGGGGAAAAAACTTTTATCATCCGATATAACAGCATAAACACCACGGATCTACTATCATGGTATAATCCTGCCATTCCACATTACTTATGTACAGCATGTCAACATCAGAACAGAAAAAATACAAAACTGGCGATAAATATTGACATTTGGGAGGCAGCAGCATCTTTTGCAAAGTTATTGACAAAAGAACCTTCAGAAGGTGAGAAACTGGTAACGCAGAGTATGGTTGAATTCTATCAAATGAACTGCACGGTTGAAAACACTGATGAGAAACTAGGAATCAATATCCAGAACTATAAAGAGAAACTCCTTATTTTGTAAAATAGCAAGGAAGCAACTAAGGCTGTGTTTGGTCAATGTTCCAAGACAAAAGAGACAAAATAGTGTGGCTGAAGAGACGGAAACACAAAGTAAATACGTTCTGAGATAAATTTGAAGTGAAAATAGAAAGTACAAGAGACATGCCTTCTTTGTCTCATCTATCTCTGTCTCTTGACAATGACTAAACGCTACCCAAAAGAAATAATTGTGGTCATATGCATCTAGAGAAGATTTTATAAAACTGCAGCTAGCATGCTCTTATGGATTAGGGATTTCTTAGGGAGCAGAGGACAACATGCTAGTCACAAGCAAGCATCAAAATAAGAAATTCTAATCAGGCCCTGCCCAGGTCTATATTATAATCATTTAATGTCCAGCGACTCCCCAAATCAGAGACTTGTCTTCATAGATTGCCCGTGTCATGGAGTTGTATTAATGAATGATGCATTGATATTAATACGAGGAAAGATCAAACATATAATGTTTATGTTCATAAAAATGTCCCTTAAAACCAACAAAGTTAGATTTGACTTACTTGTGATAAAAACTACAGCTGCGCCAAGGACAAATTCTAACTTCAGCTCATCTGCCACTGCACCATTATCACCAACCAATGAGATGGTCAAGCTTTCATCTTATGTTAGTTCTCTTGACAAAATAGAATTATATCAACTGGGTTATAAACCCATTAAAAGATTCCATATCAAAGTGCAATCTTGGCTACAGATTAAGAAACAAGGGCATTATAAAGAGGAAGCATCAGATTCCTCAATGGCTCTGTTAGGGTTTTTTGAAATTTAACTGCCATTGCATCACTGCCATTTATTACAACCAACCAAGAAAATAAAAAACATTTCAGACATAAAACCTTTAGAACTGGTTCGCCTTTGTTAGAATTTGCAGATTGCTTTGCCATTCCCTGTAGCTGCGCCCGTGCAGCTCTTCCCGCTGCAGATTTGTCAAATTGCTCTTGCCTGCTAACAAGGTAATAATCTAAATGTTATAAACGAAGGAAGAAAACCCTACTAAGATCATCTGAATTGCTTCAAGTTCATTTCTTAGTGAGATTATCTCCATTGTTTTCCAAACAGCAAAAACCTTGCTTTTCCAGTAGCATGGATAATCACAACATCCTAGAGAAAATCCTACCCTCATGTGCCAACTAGTTAGCAATGATCAGAAGGCCTACATAAACATGATTAAGTCTTTACTATTTTCACAAAACAACACACTCAATTGAAGCATTGCTTTGAGAAGAAATAGTCCAAAGAAGTCCATATTTTTGGCCAACAACACTTTTAATATTTTAAAATAAAACTCTGGCTTCAAATCCTAAATTACAACCCCTCCATTATCTTAAACCACCTGATTTAGAGTTCAACTCATAATTTGAATACAGGGGCCGGTAGAAATTTCTGAACTTTAAGCATAAATTCATAAGAGAAATTTTGAATTGGCATTAATAGCCCATTACTTGCAATTGAAGAATCAATTAAAGCATCTAAATTAAATATATAATTCACCAAGACCATCCAAATCTTATGCAAATTGTTCATCGAAACAAGACAAAAAAGAAGATTAAAAAATGGAGTCGAGGATCCAATGAATACCAAACAGTACGTATCCAATAGGATCAGTTGAGATTACCGTTTCTGGGCAGCTTCGGCTGATTTAGCACGAGCTTCCGCAGAGGCCAACCTCTCTTCTTCTCGTCTCTGTTCCTTGCTTCCTCCGTCGAAGCAAGCGAAGCACGATAGCCCCATCTCTCTCCCTCCCTCTCTGCCGAACCCAATGTCAGTCTATTTTACGGTTTTACCTCTTCTTTGTATATTGCGGTAAGCCTATATTTATTCAGGCTCTTATGGGCAATCACCGCGTGCCGCGTCAAGAACAAGGGACCTCCTTGTCTTTTCATATGGTTGTTAGGTGCACGCACACGTTTACTCGTCGTCACCTTAATTGGGCTGATTAAGACAACGGACCAGCGTTATCCCATTTATACCGAAACGGTGCCCTTTTTAGGCAATAAAAAAACACTCTAAAAAAGGAGGCAAATCAGATATGAGAAAGAGGAATGACAAATTGAACTATGAATGTTTAGTCTCATGTTATTTTAATAATTATTATTTTTTAGAATATTCTTTTACTAAAAATATAATCAAATAATATATTTTTTAAAATATTTTTAATATAAATATATTAAAACGATCTAGATATATAAAAAAATAATAAATAAATAAAAACTTTATTTTTTTCAAAAACATTTTTGAAACGCAAAAACAAATAGACTCTAAACCAAATAAATCCAAATATTTTTTAGTGACATATATAATTATTTTATTTGATAGATAATAAATAAAATCTAAATATTATTAAACCCGCCTCAAAACCCGATTTAAACTCTTATTAATAAATACAAATTATAAATCAACTAAAAGGGATTAAGAAAATACTGTAGCTTGTGAGATAAAATATTATGGATTATAATAGTATATTTTTGGGTCGGGTCAGTTTTTGGTTTGGTTAGTTTACCGATTTATTGATTTTTTTTATCTTTATTTGCATGGTAAAATAATGTTTTTATCCCTTGAAAAAGACAACAAAAAAAAAAAGGTTTGGCACTAAGGGACTTCACCGACATTTCACAATTTTTAAAAATAGTTAAATACTAATTTACCCCCATATAAGACAAAAAATCACATATGGCCGGGAGGGCTATCACAAGTATTTTTCATTATTTGAAAATGGTTAGATTCTAATATTCCCCCAGTAAGATAAAATTAAAGAATTAATTGTAGGGGTATTCTGATAATTAATCATATTTTTTAATTATTACCTGCTAAAATCTGTGTGCAAGTGGGGCACATGCAGCAGAAAGGGTTCGGTCGGCCGCCTGTTTAGGGCGGCGCGGGCGGCGTCCTCCAGCATGAGAAAATACACTTTCGATGTCTCGAATAATTCATCGTCGTGTGGTATTCCTCATGGTATGGGGTGTTTGGGACAAGGAAGGTCCTAGTCGTGATAGTAGGCGGTTCAATTTTGTTTTTCTATTTTCTCTCTCCTGCATGCTAAAGTATAGGAGAGGTCCCTAGGTTTTTGCTTTATTCCCTTTCGTCCCTGTTCTTTTAATTTTTTGCATGGTCTTAATTTTTTTTATATAAGTTTTGATTTATTTCAATTGGATACTTTGATTGAAATTAATTATATATTTAGATTTCACTTGAGTCCTCCTTTTAATTTTTGGATTGAGTGTAAATACTTTAATTTATTCGGTAAATAAATGTTTAATTTTTTCAGTTTTGTCCTTTGATTGAAATTGATAATATATTTGATTTTTATTTTGTCCCTTAATACTTTTAATTTTAATCCCTTTATTTTTTTTTCAAGTCAAGTGAATTGTTTTCACCTTATAATTTTTATTTTTATTTTATCATTTATTTTATTTTTTTGATTGATCTTTTGTTAGAGTTTTTAGTCTTTCAGTTATTTTTGTTTTTTTTTATTAGCACAACAACAACAACAACAACAATAATTTTAGTTTTTTTTTTCTTGCATACTCTTTTTTAATATTTTTGAGTTTTTTTTTCTCTTGGGATAATTTCATAATTTTTATTGTTTTATTTTAGCATTGATAGTAATGATAATTCTAGATGTTAAGACTTCAATATTGCTTTTATTATAATAGGATTTGTTAATCTGTTTTATTATATTAAACTTCGTATACATAGATATTATATTTTATTTTTGAACTAACAAATACTATTAATTTATTTAATCCTAACAATTATAAAAAATATTTGTTCAACCCGCAACGTAGTGCAGACAATTTTTTTAATTTTCAAGTCAAGTGATTTTTTTTCCAGCTAATATTTTTTTTTTGTTTTATCATTTGTTTTATTTTTTGTTTGCTCTTTTGTTAAAGTTTTTAGGATTATTTTAGTCTTTGATTTTATTTTTTTTCATTATTAGCGCAATAAAAACAGCAACAGCAACAACAACAACAACAACAACAACAACAACAATAATAATTTTATGTTATTTTTTCGTGCTTATTATTTTGTTAATTTTTTTGATTTTTTTTCACTGGGTAATCGAATAATTTTTATTATTTTCTCTTTCTTTAAGGTAGCATTATTTTGAAAAAAAAATAGTTTTTAAATTTTAGTTCGTGATTATGATCGTTTGAAAATTGATGTTTTCTTTCCTCTTTGTTATTTCTTTTAGTTTTTTTAATTTTCATGTCAAATGATTTTTTTCAGCTGATAATTTTTATTTTGATTATCATTTATTTATTTTTTTGTTTGATTTTTGGTTAAAATTTTTAGGATTTTTTAGGCTTTGATTTAATTTTGTGTTGTTCATTATTAACATCATCATCATCATCATCATCATCATAATAATAATAATTTTAGTTTTTGTTCTTACTTATTCTTTTGTTAATTTTTTTATGTTTTTTTTGCCTGGGATAATTTAATAGTTTTTATAATAGTGATAATTTGAGATATTAATACTTTGATGTTGTTGTTATAAGGTATGTTAATTTAATTTATTATATCTTTATATATAAAAATATTATCTTTTAATTTTAACATTAAAAATTATTTATTCGATCCATAACGTAATGCATGCAATTAACTAATATATTATAAAACACATAAACCGCGTTGCCTGTTACACTGTAGCTTCTCTCACAGATCACTGTGGACTGCGACAGTGTGGAGGCGATTTTGGCCTTCGTCCGCGCGGCCAAATGTGGGGGTTGAATGGGGGTATTTTCGTGTTTTCCTTTTTTTTTTAAATAATCAGTTGTGAACATTGTATTAACGGTTTCACCCCTGCGAATAAGACAAAACAACGGCTTCGCCTGAGGGGCACTGGAGTAATTACGCGCGGCTGGACCGGTCCGCCGCAACTTTTGGTTTTTTTAATATTTTCTAAAATGGCTAAATACAGTTATAGCCCATAATAAGACAAAAACCATGAATTGGGTCCAGGGGCAGAACGGTAATTGACCCTATTTTTTCAATTTAAAATTTGGTGTCTGTCAGGGTGTGAGGCGCACGCGCGGCGGTTTTTCGCCTCACGCCCTATTTAGGTGGCGCATGCGACGTCATAAGGTGGCCGAAAATTATCAAGCAGGGGCCTACTTGATGCACCTAATCATGGTCTTCCTCCCGCGGTGGCGCGTATCACCAAACAATGTCCGTGGACGCGACAGAGGCCGGTTAAAGTCGTCGGCCACGTTTCTCTCTCTCCTGCACATAAATGTGCAGGAGAGTCCCCTAGTTTTTTTTTCTTTTCACTTCAGTCCCTTGACTTTTAATTTGGTTTTTGGTCCTCATTTCTGTTATATAAGTTTTGATTTAATGCGATTGGGTCCTCCGATTTTAATTAATTGAATGTGAAAGATTAACTTCGGTCCTCCTACTTTTGATTTCCGGATTGGCTGTATATACTTCAATTAATTCGGTACAGAAGTTCCGATTTTTGCAATTTTGTCCTCTGATTTCAATTGACAATAAATGTAATTTGCATTTCAGCCATTTGACTTTTAATTTTTTAATTTAATCCCTTTATATTTTATTTTCATTTAAGCCTTTATACTTTTATTTTTTATATTTCTAGAATAATCCCTACTTTTTTCCATGTATATATAAGTGTACTTAACACAATAATAATAATAATAATAATAATAATAATAATAATTTTTCATTCTTACTCTGTTTTTTTTTCTTTCTCCCGATAATTTGATAATATTTTTTGTTTTGCCAGTAATAGAAATAATAATTTTTTTTTTTATCTTTTATTAAAGTTTCTTGAATATTTTTAGTCTTTCATTGATTTTTGTTTCTTTCATTATTAACATAATAATAATAATAATAATAATAATAATAATTAAATTGTTTTTCTTGCTTGCTCTTTCTTTAATGTTTTTTTTCCCTCCGGATAATTTGATAATTTTTGTTGTTTTGACAGTAATAGCAATAATTGTTTTTTTAATCTTTTGTTAAAGTTTCTAGGATATTTTTAGTCTTTCATTTATTTTTGTTTCTTTCATAATAATAATAATAATAATAATAATAAAATTGTTTTTCTTGCTTGCTCTTTCTTTAATGTTTTTTTTTTCTCTCCGGATAATTTGATAATTTTTGTTGTTTTGACAGTAATAACAATAATTGTTTTTTTAATCTTTTGTTAAAGTTTCTAGGATATTTTTAGTCTTTCATTTATTTTTGTTATAATAATAATAATAATAATAATAATAATAATAATAATAATAATAATTTAATTGTTTCTCTTACTTATTCTATTGTTAATGTTTTTGAGTTTTTTTTTTCCAGAATAATTTAATAATTTTTATTGTTTTAACAGTAATTTAATAATTTTTATTGTTTTAACAGTAAAAGCAATGATATTTTTTGATTTCAAGGCTTTGATTTTGCTATTGTTATGATAAGGTATGTTGAGCAATTTTATTATATTAAATTTTGCATATATAAATATTGTATTTTAATTTTGATTCAGCAAATCCTATAAAAATTGTTCGCTCAACCCGCAACATAGAACATATATTTTTTAAAATTTTCAGATCAAATTATTTTTTCCAGCTAATAATTTTTATTTTTGTTTTATCATCAATTATAATTTTGAGCGTTGTGGATTTAATTATGTTAAATTATATATACAAGAATACTCACGGCAACGCGCGGGGGCAATTAGCTAAAATAAATAAAAATATTTGCCCTGATAAAATAATAATTTAATTATTTGCACAATAATGATTTCAATAATTATTTTTTCTCCTGATAAAAATATTTTGCACTTTTTTCTAATGTTAGTTCGCGCTCTTTTGTGATCATTTATGACGCAATATCTATATTCTAAAAGATGTAATTCATGCTTGCGTAACAAACTGAACTCAAAATTGTTTTACATTTTATCTCCTAATCTATAACTTTTATTTTCTTATATCATATAATTTATAGTTATAGATTTAATTATGTTAAATTATATACACAAGAATACCCGCAACAACACGCGGGTCAATTAGCTAGTATATATATATATATATATATAAGGTTCAAGGTCTCCAGGGTGCAATATGAGCTAATAAATATTGGAATATTCTGCTCCACCATTGACAAACTTGGTCGTTAATTAACTGTAGCTGCAGTAAAAGTCAGCGTCTACTTTGATGACATGCTTTTATTGTCTTGTACAGGGGTAGGAATGGGGACGCCCAGCTTTGAAAAATATCTACATGTGATAAACAATATTTAAAAAAATAATAATTTTTTTAAAAATAAAAATTGACTTCGGACATAAGCCCACTTTGATGGACCACAGTCATGTGCCCTGGCCAGCAAGCCAAGCCCTTTATCTCGTACAGTCTAATCTTGTATGGAAGAGAAATCATAGAACTTCGAAAGTAGAAAGATTTAGGTTTTAGTATAAATAAAAAAATAAATTATATTTAACTTGATAACTTAACCACTAATTCACTCATGATTTAATTTAATTGATGTAATTGAAACCTGATCAAAGTCAACCTATGACAAGGATGAAAGGGGAATTCATACGTAACCTGCCGGATATAAAGCTGAGAGAACTATAGCCTAGAAAACAGCCGCTTGACTTGGTCTTTCGACATGGCCTTTGTGCGTTGCTGATGCTTCAAAAAAAACCAAGTCTGTAGGCCAATAAATCAAGTTTATTGACTTTTGGTTTGATTTAAAAAAAAAAAAAAAATCACGTGATTTTAATTCACTTGAATTTTATTTTATTATTTCTTCTGTATACGAAGACGACTGAAAATAATTATCTGATTAATTTCGTGTAAATACTAGTCGTTCGTGTCAAAGACTTGTCACCTAGGCAAAATCAATCCTTCCAGACAATGAAATCTATGGCTACACGATACCGTGTCTGCACCTCTCGAAATTGGACGACCGTTATTTCTTTGAAGAAAAGCTGATCCAACTTCCGACGGATCATTTATTAAGCTTTTTCTAGAAGATGAACAAGCTCCCGCCATCGTCGGGATCTCTCATCATGGTCCTTTCCTTCTATTTTCTTTTCTAGTTTTTTTTTTCTTCAGGTTTTTCTTTTTCAATAAAAAATATTTATTTATTGATAAAAAATGAAAAAAAAAATGATTTTTTATATATAAAAAACCACATTAAAATCTTGTATATATATTTTTTATATAAAAAACTAAAATCCATAATTTAAAATAGTCATATTAATATTTTATATTGGTGGTAATCTAATTTAAAAATACTTATTTTATTTATTTAAACTAAGAATTATTAACTAAAAAAACCATAACATTAGATTATATATATATAATCTGTGGTACTAATTAAACATGAAAATTTTAAAAATAATTTATTTTTTTATATTGCTAAAAAAATGCTTGTGTATAAAAGAAAAAAAATATTCTGTTTATGTATTAATTTCTCCATTTAAAAAATAGTGAAAATCTATAAAGAAAAACTGTGAAGAACATCTAAAACTATAATTTTTAAATTTAGCATGAATTTGAAAAAATAGTTTTTCAGTGTTATAAATGAAAAAAAAAATGAATATGAAGCTGTGATTTTTTTTTTCCAAACTACAACTTTAAATAGAATTAAAGCATTATTCTATTTCTGAAATAATTTTTATTTTTATTATATAAGTTAATAGTTGCGTGTTATATTGTAGCTAGTTTGCTCATATTCTGATTAAACGTTTTTCTTCAATCCAATAAAAAAATATATTAAACAATCGACTTCGAGATTCAAGAATTCATAAGAAAGCAGCATTTTCATGGCCTGATTTAGCTAGAAATTGTAATTAACTGATTTTGATAACAAGATCTCAGCCATCAATTTTTCCGGTTCCTTGAGTGAGTATCATCAATCTATCAGTTAAAGTATCGACGACCAATGTCTGTACAAAGCAGTGATTTTTGCTTGAATGAACATCAAACCTGAGGCTTAAGCTAAAAGTGGAGATGATGACTATGTGTAGAAGAAGTACAATACCATGGAATCAAAATACAGAGAAACATGTGGTATGGGAGCCTCTGCGATATTTACATCAGCTTAACCCCTAATACTAAGTAGTGTGATTAATTAACAGTTATGGTAAATCCCAGGGACGGCTCGAGGATTCAAAACACTTCTAACATTGGAACCAAAATTTCTGTACATCTATTGACAAAAGAGAAGCAAAATCTTGACCCCAGATGGCAGAGAAAGAAAAAACTGAGAGTTGGGGCTGATCGAACCGGATCAGTACCTTCAGAAGCTTTGTCGTTGCCCATGTTGTCGAGGCCATTTACAGGCCATGGAGCCAGTACTCTTTCTCGGAGGAGAAGGTATCCGGTGAGTAGTCATCATCTTGGGCTCACTTAATCTTCTGACATAATCTTTCTTCTGTGTCGGCTGTTTTGTACTCAATGCAGGGATTATATACCAGGCAAGAGAGATCAATAATATAGCAGCTGATCGCCCAAACAGAACCAGCAATAACAAAATCAAGATGAGAGCAACTGGCATATAATAATTAGGTCTTCTCCATATGTGCAGCTTCACGTTACATGTAGAAGACTTCTTCTCAGTCTTTTTAGCAGTCTCCGATCTCGGCTGCTCGACTTGTTTCACTTCAGCTGGTGCCTCTATCGGCAACTTATCCAGGCCCTGATCATTGTTCCGAGAGATGGGGTTATCCTTGATATCATTAGCGCTACTGATCTTGGGTTTGTCTTGCTTTTGATCTTTAACCTTGACTATAAGAGGAATACAATCGTTCGAGCTTGAGTAGACGAAACGAACCATAGGTACATCTTCAGGCCCCATCTGTGAATATATCTTCTTCTTTTTCTCTTCAAGTTCTGCTAGAAGCGCAGAGAACTTGTCGAGGCCACGGGACGAATATGGGTTCTTGCTGGTCTTGCTAGTTTTGGAACTCTTTCTTGACTTTCTCGGTGTTGCCAAAGGGCTGGATCTTTCTGGTGTTGAAGAAGGGCTGATCCATGATTCATCTTCTACCTCCAATTGACTCTGAAAACTGCCACAAATGAATGAACTCAACATCTGTTCATAAATTCTGAGTGTATACAGGGCGTGATTTAGATAGAGAGGGGAGCTTTGGATTGGCTATATCTTGTGTGGATTATAGGAGAGAAAGAAGGGCGTCGTATATACTTAAAGGGATGACAGAGAGGACCCGATCCAAGCTGCTAGCCATGCCAATAGTCAAATAAAAAAGGTTTGAACAAAACAAAATCCCTTAGAAGCTTCCTTGATAATTTCATTTCGTGACGTTTGACTTCGTGGAGAGGGGGTAACGCTGGGAGTTATAATTTATTCCCTCCAAACCAGGATGGAGAAAAGGTCGTGAGAGTTAGAGGTATTCCATTAGATCCTGTTCGGTTTGGTTGAGACGCCATGTTTTTTAAGTCTAAGGAATACCTAGTTTCATTTTAATTGTTTTTAATATTGATTTCAACAAACCGAATGACATCGCCCGGATTATTCGGTTAAATTTAATTATTAAGTCAAAATCAATATTTGTTTTTATAAAAAAAACTACTAACATAATATTATTTTGCATAAAAGTAGTAAATTTAAATTAAATTCGATAACTTATAAATTAACTAAAACGATTTTCTATAAATTATTTCAGTTCAAAATCTGAGCAGGGTTTGACAAATATAGCATGAATGGTTAAAACATGATTGTCTGGGATATATATATATATTTTGTTAAGAATATATATCATATTCGAAGAAGGAATGAATTATTAACAATGGAAAGCAGTGACTTAGTGCGGGATTGGATTAGGCTTCAATCTATCATTATTGTTTCATTGATTTTTAATTTTACTTATTATCTCATGTTAATTGCCTATCCCATTCAACCACTTCACCTTCAAAATCTTCTCACCTAGCCTTTCTTACTTAATTATAGTCAATGCTGCTAGCATCATCGCCTCAATTATCAAGAGTTTCTTTCTCCATAATTTATATGGACCATAGAAGTTTCAATCAACATTGTGGTGGTTTTAACCATCCTGATTCCTTATGTGAGATAGCTAGCTAGCTGATTTTACAGGCTTATTAATTAATCAATATATATATATATATTGGCCCACATGACATAACATCTTTCGTGTGCATGGGGATTTCAAGGTTAAATCCCCAGTCATCTTATGATTCGAGAATTATTAAGAAATTAAGATGGATTACTTGAGAAATAAGCATACGGGCTTGTCAACTTGTCATATAAAAAATATTGAACTTCTCTTATTTTAAATGTGAATATTTGTAATATTCACAAGTTGGACTTAGCTTCTTCATGTGCGTGTACTGTTGTATAAATATAGCCTTTTGACACGTGCAAACTTCTATGTTCTTGTTTCAAGTGGATTATGTCTTGTAAGCTAGAATTCTTTTATGGGATTATTCGAGCCCGGTCTCTAGGAGAATGCTATATGTAATATACTTGAATTAAATCTCATATTAATTGGATAAAAATCATTTAATCAAACTTTATATGTGCATGTGCTTTTATTTATCCTTCCCATAAGACATGATAGATTTGGGATTAGATAAAAAAAAAAGAGGGGAAAAATTATAAAAATTGAACCATTCCCTCCATGATGTTAAAGATTTAAGCTTAGTTTGAAAATTTATAGACCTTGCACACCCTCTCACCCCCTTCCCTCTCTTAAAAAGTATTTGCTAATTAAATAAAGTTTTAGGGTTTTAAACCTATCCCTTCCCACCTCATCCTTCTTCGTCAAACCCTTTAAAAACACAGAGATGAGGGGGGGATAATAAAATAATATATGCAAGCATGGGAAATTTGTCAACTTTATAAATTGCGAGGGTTCAAGTCCCTCTTTATATCCCAGAAAATAAAAAACCACTCGACTCTCTACTTGTTTATTTTATTCTCTCGTTTTCTTATCGATAGTAGGGCAAAAAAATCTACCAATCATATATTAAACACATTTAAGCTATAGATAGACATCATTAAAAAAAAGGGTGAAATTCGAGTGATGCTGCTTTTGAAAATATTTTTCATTCGGAAATATATTAAGATTATATTTTTTGAATTTTTTTAAAATCATTTTTAACATCAATATATAAAAATAATATAAAAAAATAAAAAATAATTTAATTTTTTAAAAAAATGCCAAACACCCGAAGTCAAGATAAACTTAAAGGCCGGTCACGAGACGGTAATGACTCTCGCATTATCGTCAGGACAACACGACAACGAAGAATAGCGTTTTATATATGAGACGTAAACAGGACCAACGATGTTTAGTTTTCTCGCAGCCTGCTTTGGCCCACTAATTATTTTCCAAATAATGACAGGAGCATACAGTTAGCTACTACTATAATTTTCAACCCAAAATTGATTTTCTGACCCCTCTTGATACTGACTTTCTTGGGGTTTAAACTGGTTCAAACTCCGAGTCGTAAATTGGTTAAATCAACCTTTTTTAATAAATAATATCGTTTTGATTATTTTAAATGAAACTGATATTTTTTTAAAAAGAAATTATTTGGATTTCCATTTCAATTATCAAGTATTTGTTTCAGTACCTTTTATTTTCAATCTCCTACTCTCTAAGTCCATCGCCGGTGCTGGTGCGCTCAAACTCTTGCAGGTTAGAAAAGAATATTGGTCCAAAATATATTTTAAAAAAACTTAGGTATATAAAAAAGTCTATATGATGGTTTGTATGGTGTGTCCCATTACATTCAAAATGTCAAGGCTGCCCTGTCAATGGAATTTTTCCCTCTAGAAGGAGCCCATGTATCACATTTCATAGAAAACAAATCCACGCGCTTCAGAGACAAGGCAGGAAATTCTTACAGATACGATGTATTATCTCCTGATGAAAAATACATACATGGATAAATTTTGTTTTTTGTGCTTTCTGGTACGATTTTATTAAAATTAATTTTTATTCAAAAATATATTAAAATAAAAAAATTATATTTTTTATATCCGCACATAGAAACTACAAAAAAAAACCCATTAAAAATATCAATTTAATATTTTTTAAAATAAAAATACCTTTGAAGAATATATATGGACAGGAATAAAAGCACTCCCAAACACCCTTTTAAAATATGGATAAACATAAAAAAAAAAAAAAACACTAATATATTCGATTACAAGAATAAAAATAAATCTATTCGTTCTAGAATAAAAAATATACATGTTCCTTTCATAATGTAAGAGAAATATCAACATGTCATCTTCTGTCCCGGCCATTAATACATCATTTTCTACTTCAGCTATATCTTTCATCCCCGCCATTGATATATCTTAACATGTCCTTTTCTAATTTAATATAGCAAGAAAATAACCAAGCATTCTTATAGAATTATATTCTGTATTTACAGCAGCTGCCACGTAGACAGCCTCGAATAGAAAAGTGATGTCTATCGCCAGGTTGAAGAGAAGCTGACCTGCGAGGATAGAAATTAAAAATAAATTAGAATACGAAAATTACAAAACGAAATAGAAAAAATAGTTTCAGCAAAGCCATCCTGGCATCGCATCTCTACGGATTGAATCTCACGCTAGCTTCTAGAAACTGGCGTAAGCTTTTCCCGGGACCAATCCATATTTATCCCATTATATTTTTAATATTTATTGCTCTATATCTATCAATCTATCTATCCATGATCTATCATCCAATACAGTTGAATTACTGGGCCCACAATCCATCCTTCTTGATTTAAGCAGCGGTTGTTGATGTATTTTTCACACTTCCATTTCATAAAATCAAAGAGTAATAATACATGCAAGTTAAATAAACAAGCAGCTAATTAATTACTTGCATCAATTTCATTTATAAATCATATAACTTAGATGATAAACATAAAAGCTCTACATAAAAATTCAACAAAATAAAATTCTGAACAATTTACACATACAATATAAAATTCAATGAAATAAAGTACCACAACTAGATGGTATGATGCTGAGAAAAAAACTTGCATATTAATTTATAAATTTAAATAATTTAAGAAATTATAAATTTAAATAGTTCTCCAGTGGAGAAACTGTGAAACAAACTGCCCAGATTTCGAGTTCCAAGTTTATAAAGTATCTAAATGTTTTCCAAGCATTTTCTATTATTTTCTACAAGCATAACATATAATACCTTAATATTTTAGCCTATTTATTTTTATTTTTTTGTAATTTTTTTTTAGTTTTTCCTTTTTTTTCTTTACACTATTTTTTGGAAATAATAACATTTTATAAAATATATTTAAAAAAAAACAACATAATTTAATATATCTCCAACCGAAAAACACTTTAAAAAGACATATAAATTGAAATGAACTTTAAAAAATAAATAGCGAGAAAAAAATATCAATACAAGTCTATTTACTCTTGCATTTTTAAAATATTTTTGAAGTCAATTGAATATTTTTTATTCATTTTTTTTTTGTTTTTAAATTATTTTCATGCTCTGATATTAATAATAAAAAAATTTAAAGTAAAAAAAATATTATTTTAACAAAATTCCAAACAAACAACCTTTTTTTATAAAAAAAATACCATCACAATACCACCAATGCATATCTATACACTTGATAAAAGTACACTTCGTTACAGTGCATCTCAGCCACTGGTGAGTGCGAGTCTCCTCCTGGTGCCAAAGCTTATCTGTTGCGAGAAAATACCAGCAAGAAGAATATATAATGAAATTTAGTATCTCCTAATTGCTCGCAAAAACAAAAGCATTACAATCTCAATGACTAAAAACATATTTATAGCGATGACAACCGCCATGGAGTTTTACTTTTACACTCCAAGTCAGAGTTCTGCCTCGTGTTACAGAGGATTAAATTGCACATTCCACAAAAAGTTCAGTTCCCAGTTTTCATTATATACATCATGCATGGATGCACCTGCGACAGCAGCCAAAACCTTTCTATAAGAAACAGTCACAAGCTCAATACAATTGGGATTGATAAATTCAATACGCAGAGAATTATCTCACCAAACTAGGTTTTCAGTTGTCATTCTCATAATTTTCATCATCCTTCATGTACTTCTCTTGCACTGCTGCAACTGTGGACTGGTTGGTCAAGGAAAAATGTTCATTCTATGTCAATAATTCACTGATTACTGAGGCCATAACAAAAATTTCCTAACTATTAAAGCAGAGAAGCACAATTATAGACATAATGAATATGCATGGGATTTACTTGAGCCTACAAGTTGACGAGCTTCAGTAAAAATTAATGATATAACCAAGGCACGGTCACTAACGCTTAAACAAGAATAGTACCCATGTCACATAACTGCATCTAATACAATAAACGTTAACAACAGTAAGGATATCTGTAGTAATCCCAGTCAACAGGGCGAACTGCAATCTTGCTGAATTCAACTGCACTGCATTCCAAGCCAGCAAAGATGTAACCATTGGTCCTGTCTATCAACTTCACAAGATTCCCTACACTCTCTTTGTCCTGAAAAGAGCTGTCCAACTAAGAGCAAGCTATAAACATTTCATACAAACTACAAGTGGTGGAGAGAAATTCCCATGCCTGAATGTCCAAAGTTGTAAAATCGACAAGACTGAAGTCTTGCACTACATTGCACAACTCCTTTGTAAGCTTCCTGCAACAAGAAATTTTGACAGCTTGCATTTAAGAAATGTTCAACAACTAAACAGGTATTTACACCAATATGATTATCAGAAGTGACAGTATTCTCCTGTCAATGGTGCAGTAGTTTAAAACCTTCAAATAAACTAACATAGATTGATGATCTCACAGACTAGGGTCTATGAGATTAGGAACCATTATTCCTTCAAAGAACCATTTTATGGATTTTAACATTTGGCCAGATGTTGAGTCAAGCTTTTTGACGGGTATTATCTTATGTTTAAAATAAATACCACCAACAGAATCACACTCTATTTTCCACAAAGTCGAAGAGAACGAAAATCTAAACAGACCAAAAAGCAAATGGGTAGGATTGCTGGCAAGGTAAAACTCACACATTCAATGCACCAAGCATAAGTGGTTTGAGTAATTCAGGAAATGGGCTCTAGAAATACAGACCTGTACTTAGCAGCACGAGGATCCTGATCAAGATGGTGCTGCAAATATGACAAGTCTTGCACGTCCGTATAGAAATCGAGGTTAAAAGCTGCAGCACATTAAAAGACATACATTCAATGCTCACAATTTTTTGTGAATATAACATAATCTTCAAACAGGAAAGGAAGAAAAGA